>JAQIFY010003027.1:0-12882 GCA_028533085.1 Varecia variegata | reverse complement strand
TATATATATTTTAGTTGGCCAGATAATTTCTTTATATTTTTAGTAGAGACGGGGTCTCGCTCTTGCTCAGGCTGGTCTCGAACTCCTGACCTCGAGCGATCCGCCCGCCTCGGCCTCCCAGAGTGCTAGGATTACAGGCGTGAGCCACTGCTCCCGGCCACAAATACAATTTTAAATACAACACAAACCCTTGTCATCCTCCTCTCAAGGCAAACTGCAAAGTACTAAGGAGGAAAAGGAAGAAAACAGTAGATGGAAGCCAAAAAATTCTAATGGAAAATTACTGGATGACTAAAACTTAGTGACTATTTTCCCCAGGTAAAAAAGAACACAGAATTTTAAGGACAGGGACTTGGAATTGGGACTGAAGATTGAAGTTACTGGTTACTCATATGTGCAAATTTCATTTAGGATAATATATGGATTCTGGAAATACTGTCGGCAATATTAACTTTTGTCCATTTTTATCTGCATGTTCCCATTCACTTACATTATAATTTTTGAGATGTTTTATCTTCACTTCTGATGATCTTCAAATGTCAATGGCTCTTAACACATTAACTGTAAACAAACACAAAGGAACTTAGGGGAATTCAGATATTTAAGGAACCCTAGAATACAGTATTCTAAATTACTGTGTAAAGCCTGTGGGGGAGAGGAGGCTTTGGCATTATGTTTACTTGCTTTATAATTTCTCTGATCCTCCAAATGTATAATAAAACTGTTCTTTTGAATGAAAATGATAGTACAGTCTTAATCATCAGGTAAAGAAAAAAAAGTCATCCTATTTTCTGTCAAAAGAAAAAAACATTCAAAGCTAGATAAAATTCTCACCAAATACAGATACTCTCAATGTGTGAATGTATTGTGTACCTTTATCCTCTTCCAGCAAGGGGGTGGGTCAAGGTAACTATGTCCTCGTCACTACCACCCAATCAACCTGCCCTGGGACTGCCTTCTAACTACACAGCTTTGGCCTGGAACTGGAGCACCAGATCTCAGGCATCACTGGCTCGTTGTAGTACATAGAACCTGAAGTCAAACAAACTTGAATTCAAATGTCAAACTGCTCTCTCAAATCTCCAGTTTTCTTATCTGTAAAGTGGAAACATTAATACTACCTACTTTACACAGTTATGATTATATGAAAAAATGCATAAGAAAAGATTTAGTGCCATGCCCAGCACAAAGTAGGAACACAATAAATGTTAAGTGCTATTATTTATATTAGTATTGCTATGTTTAATATGAATACCATTCATTTATTAGTACGACTCGGTACCACTTGGAAAGTAAAACTTATCTCAGTTGTTTCTATTTTTAAGCACTGCCTTTGGTTATAATTGAAGAATGTTATCCATTATCAGTAACAGAGGACATTTGTACCATATAAAATTTTATTTTGACCTCTGATGGGCATCTTGGCTCAGCTCAAGAAAATTAAGTCTTGGCCAGGCACAGTGGCTCATACCTATAATCCTAGAATTTTGGGAGGCTGAGGCAAGAGGATCACTTGAGGCCAGGAGTTCGAGTCTAGCCTGAGCAACACAGTGAGACCCCGTTTTTACAAAAAAAAAAAAAAAAAAATTAGCCGGGTGTGGTGGTGCCCACCTATAGTCCTAACTACTCGGGAGGCTGAGGCAGAAGCATTGCTTGAGCCCAAGTATTAGAGGCTGCAGTGAGCTACGATGATGCCACTGCACTCCAGGCAACAGAGTCAGACCCTGTCTCAAGAAAAAAGAAAATAAAATTAAGGCTTGTAATCACTAGCCCATCATCAGCCAGTTATTTTCCCTTTTGCTAATGCACAACCTCCAGACAAAGCCTCCTCCCACTTAACCAACTGCTCATTTGCTATCAGTGCAAGTAATTCTGCAGAGAAGGCAAATGGATATATTTATGACTTATGCCTAGTAAGCCCTCTGAGCCTGATGAATCAATGTTTTATCAATCCAGAGGAGGCTTATCTACCCTCCTCACTCACTCCCAAATGATTAAACTCCTTATATGTTTGAATATATGCTTAAAATATTAATATTTAAGTTAGGTGACAAGAATACATAAGACACTGATTTCTCTGGATTTTCAATAAAATTTTTAGATTAAGGATATAAAAACACAAAATATTGGCAAAAGCATTCGTAAACTAAAATGGCCTAAAATGGCAAGCTTTATTTCCCTTTTGGAGACAACACCCTTACAACTCAAATGATAGAAAATACCTCAGTAGAATCTGATGCAGTATTCTATTTACCATGCAATTCTTTGAGCTCTTCAAATGAAATAATTTTAAAAAGCACAGCAATCATTCTTCATTTGATATCTATTTGCTCCTCACTGAATGATCTAGCAATTATTAAATGTATCACTTTCATTTTATGGTCCTAAATTAGGATAATAAAAATCTAGCCCAAGATAATACACAAAAAAGTAGAAAGTTAAACTCAGAGTTCAGAGTATTCCAAGAAACAATTTTCTTTTTTGGTCTTCCACAATATACTATCTCTCTTTTTCAGTGTATTTTCTATCTTGGTTATTGCATTTGCGAATCTAATAGTGTCTCTGGCATAAGTGAAGTGTCATAGACTTAACTGGAAAATGTCTTCCTTGCCTTTCAATGACTCATTTATATATAATGGGAGAAGATGCTGGTGTCTCCAATACCCATTCTATCCTATTTCTTAGTATTAGAGCCTCTAATTTTTAGCTCAGCAGAAGCTAAAGGCCTCCCAGAAGAGCATACATATCCTAGCCTCCCTTGTGGCTAGGTACAACCATGGGACTGTGTTCTAGCCAACTGGATGCAAGTTAAAAAACCACATGTGACTGCCAAAAAGTATCCTTAAAAGAGAAGGAATATCTTCTTCTCCTTCTCAAGATTCAATGGCTAGAGCTCCAACAGCAATTTTGGTTCATGAGGTAACCTTGGAATGTAAGGCATATGAACAAGCTGAGTCCTTGATAGATCAGTTCTACTGTATCAGATCCATATTGACCATATCCAGGCTTTTCATGTGGGGAAAAAAATTAAATACCTCTTGCTTTAAGCCATTGTTAGTTTGGATTTTCTGTTATACTCTGCTAAACCTACACTCTAACTTAAAAAAAAAAAAAAAAAAAAAAAAAGGAAGAATTTTTCCAAATAACAATATTTAGATTTTTTGAAGTATATATATTAAAACATATTTTAAAGTTAATTTTTATTGTATTTAAAACACAGTATCTGTCCTTATTTAATCTAGACTAAAAAGTACTTAAAGAGCCCAAGAGATATATATGAAGTAAGAGTCTCTGGAAGTATGAAAATTCATCAGTGATTACTGCCATGGGTCCTATTACTTGGGCAAAGGAAGGATTAAGAAGCTTGCTCATTAATGGTCTATAGTGATGACAACATTGGTACATATATAGAAACGCATTAAGTGGAATAAGCACAATTAGTTCTGTGTAATAAAGCTACAGGAAAGGGAACTGAAGTTATTATTTTCATTAAGAAGGCATCTTCCATAGTGCCTTTTATTTTAATAACCTTGTACCAATCTTACCTTTTTTAGAGTTCCATTTTTAACCTGACTTCCTGTGGAAAGCAGGCTTATAAAATCACTCTCTATCCTTCCTTGAATATCACCTCTCTAATAGTGTTTAACACTATACACTGATTTAACTAATGATAGACACAAAGACAGCAAGTGCTTTACATATTCGAAACCATTTTCCTTAAAAAGGGAAGATATTCCACACTAAAATTTGGAGAATTTCCACTACTCAAATCCTGAATCACATGCAATCTCTGGCCCTGGTGATTTTGCATACAATAGCACTAATTTGGCAGCTTTCCAAAATAAACTTACTGCTTTCTGGACATCTGTATCCAGGTTATTTCCTTCCCTTGGGCATAATCCAAGGTTTTATTGGCTCAGGTGATGGCCTCCTGGAATTACTTCTTTGTAATACAGTTGACCACTGAACAACACAGGAGTGGGGGGTGCCAAATCCCCCCCCAGTCAAAAATCCATGTATAATTTTCACTCCCCCAAAAACTTAACTACTAATAAATAGCCTATTGTTAATCAAAGTTTTACTGCTAACATATTAACAATTAATACATATTTTGTATGTTATATGTATTATATCCTATTATATCCTGCATTCTTACAATAAAGTAAGCTAAGGAGAAGAAAATATTATTAAGGAAATCATAAGGAAGAGACAATATATTTACTATTCATTAACTGGAAGTGGATCATTATAAAAGACATTATCTTCACAGTGTTGAGTAGGCTGAGGAGGAAGAGGAAGAGGAGGGATTGGTCTTGCTCTTTCAGAGATGGCAGAGGAGGAATAAAATCCATATATAAGTGGACCCCACACAGTTCAAACCCACATTGTACAAAAGTCAACTGTACTTTTTTAAAATGCTTGTTTCCACTAATCTATCTAAGAATCTATTTTTAAGAAATAGCCTAAAACATACTCTTGATTTGTATTACTCATGGCTGAGAAAGAAAAGACCTCAGGAAATGACCTAGAAATCAGATATAATAAATCAATTAGATAACGTAACCTTCTACTACTTAAGTCAACATTTTTACAAAAATGCTCTCAAGTAATAGGCTTATAATACTTCTAACATAGACCTTAGTCCGTTTCAACCAATGTTAATGGAGTTACAAGGCACTAATTAGCAAAAGAGCCAAGGCAGTGGTTCTAAAACTTGAGCATGCATCAGGATCACCTGGAAGGCTTGCTAAAACACGAACTCTTGGGCTTCATGCCCAGAGTTTTTGATTGTTAAGTCTAAGGTAGGGTCCAAGAATTTGCATTTTTAACAAATTCCTAAGTAATGTTGATGCTCCTGATCAAAGAACCACACTTTAGAAACTAATGATCTATACTGATAGAAAACTATTGATGATAGATAGCATAAGGAGAAAAAAAAAAGAAAAAGTATACAGGGCCCAATCTCAGCTTCAGTATTAACTGGTATACTTTTGATTAGTAATTAATCTCTTTAAATGTCTTTTTTGAAAAATCTATACAATAATTACTGATTAGTTCACAATATTGGGTCTTATTTAAGAGAACTTTAAAGTTCTTTTAGGGTACCTGAATAATGAAATCCCAAATAAGTAATTTTTAGTCTACCAATATGTTCAAAGTTTGACACAAGGTTCTAATAATAATGCCCAGGTTGTAGGTTCAACCTGGTAGCTTCACTTTGTTCTACAGCTATAGTTCCTACCTCTAACTCTGCAAGCTGTCTCAGAAAACATACCAAGAGTCACAAGAGGAATGAGTAAGAATGTGTGACTGTATACACAAATCCATTACCACTACTGGAGAACAACCCAAAAGCACACTTTCTACCAACTTAAATGTGAATATGAGATGCTCATTAATGCTAATAAATTTATATACTAGAAATCAATGAAACCAAAATAATCTGGGATAAAAAAGTGTCATGCCAGAGTAACTAAAGCATGAGGATATATGAAGGATGAAAAACTAATATTAAATAAAACAACTAACAAGATAAATCAGAGAAAAAGGGGCCAAAGTAATCAAAAGTAGCAGATGGAAAAACAGGTAGGTGAAGGGAACATAACAATTTCCATATATATGGGACTGGACACAGAAAAGATAATGCAGCCAGTAAACTCAGCTCAGGATGTCAAGACGCTTCATATAAAAATACTTCAGCTTGAATCTAAAGTTGTAACTGCTCAGGCCAAATTCAACAAAAGAAAAACCCTTGTAATCCTTTGAATGGGAAAATAAGCTTAGTGGTGAACATTCAGTCAACATTCCTTTATTCAGATGTTCACTGAGCACCAACTTGGCACCAGACATCTTATCATATGATTATGCACAGTAAAAAGTAATCAAAGAAACCTACTCAAGCAGTACAGTTTATAACAGTGTACAAACTGAAAAATGGAAAACCAGACTAAGATGGCAGACTATTACCAATATAGTATCAAATTCTGCTGTATAACTTATTACAGTTCTGAGGCTTAGCCTACCCACGCTATCACATCTGACTACAGTACTATTTTATCTATATCCTATAAAGTCATGCTTACATCAAGAATCAGAGCAAGACCAACAAGAATAAAATTATGGAATATAGCTAAATTGATTATCAGTATGCTAAAGTGAAGTTTTTCACAATTCTTTCTCTCTGTAAGGCTGGACAGGTATGAAGAATGGACAAGAACAGGATACACAAGAGTTGCTGAACATTTCACTGAAGTATGGCAACACCAAGCAGGGATCACCAAAGAAAACTACTTTTTTTAAAAAAGATGCAAGATGACATAACTATAGTTGATTAAGAAACTACCAACTGGATATCCTATAAGGAATGAAATTGCTCTTTTGTGACCAAAGGCATCAGGCCTATGAGGAGATAGAAGGCAAAGCTAGAAGCAATGAAATGACTACAGATACATATCAAGACTCAACATATGTTTAGTGTGAACTACAGACGGCACAACAGCCTTTCATCCAACTTCAGTGGAATATGTCATTTTCAAAAAACAATGGGCAAACCAGATGGGTTAGTGTATTATTTTTCTCTTCTTCCTACATCCCAGACTGGCTTAAGACATCTTATAAATTAACACATTTAAACGTAATACATAATATTTAAACTGAGTTCATCTAATAGTAGAGTACTTGAAGAAACTAGAGATAAGTATATTACCAACTTCAAGTATAAATTTGACTGAAGCTTTTTAATAAGCTGAAGGAGAAAGATGCAGTGACTACATACACAGTTCCCATTTTCTAAAAAACAGGGAGCTTATACAATTTTTTCATAAACAATTTTCCTTATAACTAACCTCAGCAGAAATTTATGTTAATTTATCTTGTGAGAGTCACTCTGTGATACATTTAACAATATCATTAACTATTGTTTTGCAAGTGATATCAAAACAAAATCAGAAGGCAATTTCCCAATTAAGCCTCTCTATGAAAACAGAAAGCATAAAATAAACCACAATTTAAGAGCAACATTTCTGCAAAAGGCTGAGACAATATTGTCCAAACATCAATATTTTTCTTTGTCTTGTGACAAAAGTAAAAACTCAAACAATCTAGACAGACACAACATAGGTATTAAAACCATCGTAGTCCTGGCTATGTATTAATTAGAATCACCTGTGGATTGTTAGTATCGATTAAGTTTAAAATTAAGGTTTGGGAAAAAAAAAAGAAAATTAAGCTTTGTAACTAGTGCCTGTAGTGCAGCTATTATATACTGTTGATTAAAGAGAGTGCCACAAACAAGTATAATGTTTAATGAAATAAAAGATATGAAAGACTTTAGTAGGTTAACTTCTATACAGTAGATATTCAATTAAATGTTATTTTTCTACCTTCCAGAGGAGAGGAATGAAAGCTGGCATTCTCTTGTGGAAAATAAGATGTTATATTTATATTTTTGCCCAGAGAGGATGAGGCTAACCTATTACAATCAATGTTCTTTTGAGGAGTTCTTAATTTTCTCAAATGCATATGTCAGTAACAATTTTTTATGAAGAAGTTAAAATATATAAACTTTAACTTGCTAAGCTTTCTATTTTTTTAAGAAATAGGCCGGGCACAGTGGCTCACGCCTGTAATCCTAGCACTGTGGGAGGCTGAGGCGGGCGGATCATTTGAGTTCAGGAGTTCAAGAGCAGCCTAAGCAAGAGCAAGACCCCGTCTCTACTAAAAAAATAGAAACAAATTAGCCAGACAACTAAAAATATATAGAAAAAATTAACCGGGCATGGTGGCGCATGCCTGTAGTCCCAGCTACTTGGGAGGCTGAGGCAGAAGGATTGCTTGAGCACAGATGTTTGAGGTTGCTGTGAGCAAGGCTGATGCCACGGCACTCTAGCCCAGGCAACAGAGCCAGACTCTGTCTCAAAAAAATAAAATAAAATAAAATAAAAAAGAAATAAATGTGTGAAAGTGGCACAGTTATGTACATTAGTTTGTAATAATAAGAGATAACACTGAGTGTAACTTCAAAAATCCAAAACAAAGGTTTATTTGTAAGGGGATTACATTGGTATTGATAAGAATGCACTTATCTCAGTGTTATCATTAAGATAAAAAAAAGACAGAATTTTAGAGCTCAAGAGACCTTACAGATTTTCTACACCAACCTCTTAAAAAAAAAAAGAGAGAAAACTGCACACTAGAAAAGTTAAATGATACAGACCAAATAGCCAGCTGAACCAGGAACTTCAGCTTGGGAGCCTCCAGACTTCCAGGACTTCCTTTTTCCGAACATATTATGCTGCCTCCTGTGGCTCTAAACCCTCTCCCTTGGATAAGAGTTCTGGAAGCCTCATTTGTTTTCTTTATATTCTATTCTAAACCATAGTTGTCATTTGTAACTTTCCTATAAAATTATGATTTTCCAACCTGTTTTCTGAATGAAGGATTTTTACAGCTGAGCATGTAAATCATCAGCTTTCTAAATTTCACAGTAATAAACATAGAATTCAAAAATTACTTAAAACAACTGTGCAATAAACAATCAACTGCAAAGAAAAATAATTCTCTCCTGGATAATTCAGTCTACAAATTCAAAAATCATTTATTGAGCACCTATCACATGCAGGGTCTACGTTAAGTGCTGGCAATATGAAGATGTTTAAGATATGATCCTTATCCTCAAATAGCTTACAGCCTAGTAGAAAAGACAATTAAAGCAACAATTACAGTGTGCTTGTTAAGGACTCTGAAAAAGTAGTGAGCAGGGAGCTATGAGTACATACAGGTAGAGAAATCTAATTTAGAATGATGGGGTCAGTCAGTGGTTCCCCAATGAGGTACTGAACACCAATAGGAAAAAATGAAAATACCACCCATATTTAGCAGAGTCCAAAAAGGAATTAAAAGACAGAGCAACTTCAATTTATTCAAGGGAGAAAATGAAAACTGTGTTTCACACAGCAGTTTAGTATCTAATAACTCTGTAACAACAATTAGACTATTTTCCAGTGGAAAAGAACCTGATTTCACTGTGGTTGTATAAGAAGAAACTACAAGTCTTCTATTATTTCTCAATAAAATTTTAAATTACTATTTTTAAATCAAAGAAAAAGACTGCATCCAAAACATGCCTAGTTAATATTCCCAAGAGCTCTCTGCAAAGCTGCATAAACTAAAGTCCTCCTCAAAATTCCAGGATAAAATTCCCATGTGTTACAAGAGAAATGACAACCTGGAGAACCGGTAGCCAAAGAAGGAAGAAAACCACCACTTATTTTGCTTCCTTAAACCAATCACTAGGGATAAAGACTACTCAGATTCCTTCATACTGACTTTCAGCTGGAAATTTTAGAAAAGAGAGGCGCAGGAGACATTTTTATTTACATGTTTAAGCAAAGGGGGGGCGGGGAGAAAATCAGAGTGTAGGGAAAAGCGTGAAAGAGATAAGGAAGTGAAGTGATGGAAGAGAAAAGGATTGGGCAAGAATCCAACAACCAACGACATAAGAAAGGATGGAAGAAGGAAGACACACTGGAGGATGGTTTTGGAAAAAGTGGAAAAGAGAGAAAGCAGGAAATGAGGTGGGGGGAAAGAGTGGGGGAAGGGCTGTCGAAAATAAGATTTGAAACAGAATGAGAGATAAGAGAAACTAATTAACTTGGGCTCCCTCCGCCAGGGAGAAAACAAGATCGCATTACGAAAGGTAGAGGAAACCGACAGAGCAGCAATGAGTTTTAACCTCCTTTTCCTCAGCCTCTACGACCCAGAAAGGGAGGAAGAAGTGCTTCCCAAGTCCAGGGAAGGAATTCCGGCGCAGCCTTCAGCAACCAGAATCTGCGAGTTGGGGCACCATCCAGCGGGTCTTCGGCCCCTCTCCATCCCCCTCAGAAGCTGGGCGGGGCCCTGGGCGTCCCGGTTACCTGGACAAGGAGTCCACGCTGGGCGGTCGAGCCGCCGCGGGCTGGGAGCCAAGACTCTCGCAGCTTGAGCTCTTCTCCATGGCGCAGCGGGGCAGCGGGAGGGAAAGGCTGAAGCTGCCTCCGCCGCTGCCAGGCGGGAGAAGCTGAGGGCGCAGCGCGCGGGGCAGGAGCCGCGGTCAGAGCAGCGCCGGCCAGGGAGAGAGACCGGAAGCGGCCATGTTCCCCCAGACTGCACCGCGCTCGGGGGCTGCCGGGGAGTGGGAAGACCCCACGGCGCCCCTCGGACGCCGGCCCAGACACGCAGTGCTCGCTGCTTCCCCTGCGCGGCCTCTGGCCTCGGGGACAGGGAAGTGGCGGCTCCCAGAGTGAGAGGGTCCGCTGAGGCAGAGGGATGAGGACTCGGGGGAAGGAGGGGGAGTTCTACATATAAGAGGAATGAGAGAATACTAAGGTCCCTGCAAAAAAAGAGATGAGGATTTGAGGGCACTGAGATGATTGAGACAAATGTGAGAGTGAAGGAAAATGAGAGGACGGGGTCATGAGAGAAATGTGGGCGGGCTTTAGAATGAAAGGGCAGGTGGAACGTAGTGCATCAAGGAGGGAGGAAGAGAACATAGGGGTACTTAAAGGATGAGATCACCGGGGATGAGATGGTGAATGTTCACCACCTGAGGAGCTGAAAATAGCGATTATGGGGCTGAGGAGCTGAAAATAGCGATTATGGGGCGAGCATGGTGCTGTAGAGCCATGCAGACATGGATTCAAATTCTGGCTCTGCCAGTTGCCTGTGTAAGCCAGGGCACTGAACATGAGCTTCCTTACCTGTAAAAAAAAAAGGAAGAAGAATAATAGCCTCACAGATTAAATGAGTTGATAAGTGTAAAATGCATAAAGCAATGCTCGGCGCATAGTAAGCACTCAGATGTTAGCCATTAGTATTTCTATGTACTTCATAAGGGTTGAATGTGTGATGAAGCACAGTAATCACTGTGAGCCCCAGTGAAGCCATCTTGTGTACAGGCTTACTATTGCTGTGTGATTCATAAGCCCGTGACCTATGAGCTGGGAAAGTATACATGGAAAACAGGAAAAATAAAGTGACTAACTTGTAATTAATTGTTTAAAATCACTAAGTATATACAGTTAAATTTTACTATGCTTGAGAAATGTTCCTTGACTTAAGTGATGCCATCTGCTTCTGTGAACTTGCTTGCATATAAAGTATAATCAAAACAGGTGATCTGATAATGGAATTTATTGCAAAACTGACTCCACCTTGTGTACTCAGACTCACGTAAGACCCTGATGTAAAATAGTATAAAAACCCTTCCTCTTTTCCAGTTGAGCACTGCTCTCTGTGCCGCCACCTTTGGCGGTGCAGAGGGTAGTCGCTGGCCAGCTAATAAAGACTCCTAATTTGGCTCATTTTCTCGCGTTCTTAGACCGTAACAGCATGGATTAATATATATAAACAGTTTCTAACATAAATTCAATAAAATGGTAGATGTTATGAGGAGAATATATAGAAAGGGTGGCAAGGAAGTAAGAAGTGGTTGGTAAGGGAAGGATAATGAAGGAAGTATACCACAGGCAGGAAAAACAATTAATGCTCTGTTTCCATTCCACCCCTGGCCCAACATTGTAGAAAGGGCACTGGGGAAAAAGTTGAAACTTTCAGTCCTACCATGACTCAGATTGATTGGGTTTGTATGGTCTGGAAGTGTCTGTAGAGGAAAAGCACTTTAGCATTAATCCATTGTCCACAGAAAGAAGTATGAAAGAGGGAATGAGTAGGGAACTGTTAACATATGCAAAAAGAATTAGGTACATATACTACTGGATGAGATTGTGTTGGATAGAGGGCAAACTGTTAGTGATTTCCACCCCGCCTTAATTCTCCTGCACAGCAGGAAGGGAGTGTGAAGAGATAGAACTGTGATAAGAGAACAGGAACTGGGTAAATGGGAAATACTCCTGCTAGTAATTTTCCATTACAAAGGATACAGGAAGGCCATTGAGAGGACACCATAAAGGAATTTTTCTGATTGAGAGTGAATCCCAGTTACCTCATGTATGTGGTATAAAATTTTGCAAAGATTATTTCTGTGAAAAGTTAGACAATGATTCCTTTAAAAAGAAAAACTTGCTTCCTAGGATAAAAAGAATTATATTGATTTAAATTAGATTTAATCTATACTGTACAACTGATGTTTTTAAGAAAATCTTTAAGTATAGTGCCTAAAGGCTGAGCATGGTGGCTCATGCCTTTGTTATTCAGCAAATACTTTGGGAGGCCCAGGCAGGAGGATCGCTGGAGGCCACGAGTTCGAGACTAGCCTGGGCAATAGCAAGACCCTGTCTACAAAAAATAAAAAATTAGCCAGGTGTGGGTAAAAAAAGAAAAAGTAGAGTAACCAATGAAATATTAACTTGCAAATGCATTCCCCAAAAGAACAACCTAGCCTAGTTATCCTCAGCATAAACTAGAGTAGTTATTAATAATGGAATATATGTTTAAGCACAAAAGGCTTAGACTTTCTATTCCATTCTTCAGCTTGGTAAAGACAGATGACAACAGATTATTTTTATTTCTGTAATTTTTATAGAGACCTTAACTGTACTCCCATGATAGGCAAAGAGAATAGGTAATCAGAAAGAGACATTTTTTTGAGACAGAGTCTCACTTTGTTGCCCAGGCTAGAGTGAGTGCCGTGGCATCAGCTTAGCTCACAGCAACCTCAAACTCCTGGGCTTAAGCGATCCTACTGCCTCAGCCTCCCGAATAGCTGGGACTACAAGCATGCACCACCATGCCCGGCTAATTTTTTTCTATATGTATTTTTAGTTGGCCAGATAATTTCTTTCCATTTTTAGTAGAGACGGGGTCTCGCTCTTGCTCAGGCTGGTCTCGAACTCCTGACCTTGAGTGATCCACCCGCCTCAGCCTCCCGGAGTGCTAGGATTACAG
>JAQIFY010003026.1:0-12883 GCA_028533085.1 Varecia variegata | reverse complement strand
TTTTCGTTGCACGCAGCCTTAATCAAAAGTAGAGCTGCGTGGAATAACTTAAATTTAATCCAAATCTTGGTGAATTTCATGAATCTGCCTCCTCAAGCTTGACACAAGTGGGCTCGTAAATGCTATTTCTGCTTTTGTGTGTAATGTGTGCAGCCTCCCTGTCTTCTCGTGGTTTGATAGCTCCTTTCCTTTTAGTGCTTAATACTGTTCCACCGTCCGGACATCCCACTATCTGTGTATCCACTCACCTGCTGAAGGACACCTTGGTTGCTTCTGGGTCTGGACAGTTATGGATAAAGCTGCTGTTGTAAACATCCACATGCAGGTTTTTGCATGAACACAAGTTTTCAACTTCTTCAGGCAAATACCAGGGAGTGCAATTTCTAGGTCCTATTGTAAGAATATACTTAATTTTCTAAGAAGCCACTAAACCACAACCTGTCTTCCAGAGTGGCTGCACCCTTTGCATCCCACCAGCAAGGAGCGAGAGTTCCTGTTGCTCCACATCCTCACCAGCATTGGATGCCGTCAATGTTTTGGATTTTCACCATTTTAATAGTTATGTGGGTATGAGTTTTCAAGACTCTGCTGTAGAGGGCATGTCTCTGTTTTACCTCAGTTCGGCCCAACCTGTGGGAAACTGTCTGGAAAATTCAGACTGAGCATCATACTGTGAGTTTAAATTGATCCAATAATCTCGTAATCTCCAGAATAATCTTTTACCAGAAATACCAAACATGTGATGACCAAAAATTTAACCCGATGGGGCTTCACTTTGTTTCCATGTTTAGATGCAGAAAAAGTGAAAGGGGAGGCTGAGTCCCTTTCCCCGACCACCTCCTTGTTCCCGCCCTTTCCTGCTAGAATTGTTAGCAAAAAGACTAAAAATGTTTCCTTCCTACTGGGTGTCCTTCCTCATCCCCTCACAGTCTGCTCAGCCTGGAGGGAGACCCTCCTGGTAGACCCACACGCTTCTCTTTCTCTCTTCACGCTTCACCTGTCTGCCGCACACGCGTGCCCACGGTCTGTTCACGGGCACGCAGGGCGGGCCACCTCCTGCTCCCAAGATCACCTTTTCTCAGCTCCCAGGGGTCCCCACCACAGGAGTTTAAGACTTTGATGAAATGCCCAGGTCACTGTTTCTGTGCAAAATCTACTCCCCGGGCTTGTTCTCTTACTTTTAATGTGAGGTGGTGAAGCTGACAGTCCTGATAGGAAGTGGAAGACGTGCATTTCTAACAGGTAGAGATGGACCAGAGCCCAACCCCGACAGAGAGAGGGTCTACGGCCCCCGGTCCTCCGCAGGATGGCACTGGAAGAATGTGGGTGTCGGGTCCCAGAATGACACAAGCAGGGTCTCTGCACAGCAGGGTCATGTGTAGGATGAAGGGGTTGCAGTACAGGTCAGACTTTTCTCTTCAAATAATAAATATATGACCCAGAGCAATGCTCAGGAAGTGGCCAGTGATGTCAAGGTTTGGCCACTGAATTTTTGTACCACCTGTCAGAACACAGGACCAAGAACACAGGACCCCAAGAGCACAATACCCCAAGAACACGGGACCCCAAGAGCACAATACCCCAAGAACATGGGACCCCAAGAGATGCCACCTTGGCATACTGAGTATTGCAAGCAGACAAGCCAAAGAGAACTGAGAAAACTGCAGAAGCAGGAAGGTCATTCTCTGACCTTCTCCCCCTTTTCCCCTCAGGCCATAGGAACAATTCTCCCTCCTTTCCCCCTGAAGACCCTCATGTGCCAGGAGTCTTGCCCTAGGAAAGGAGACACGAAGTCAGAGAAGAGTCAGAACAAACAGACCTTGCCAAGTTCCCCCAGTTTATTGTCACTTGATCTCGGCCTTTTTGTCCCAGCACACACCTGGGTGACTGTCCTCTCATTCTCCACCCAACCTAAGCACAGAAACAGGTTCCCTGGCCTTGGGGTCTTCAGGTGCAGGGGCCCCATGTCACACACAACTTACGTGTGTTCACTTTCCTCTTGCTCCTCCGTCTTCTGTTGTGGGAGTGTCAGCCACACACGTTGTGCTGGATAGGAAAAGATACTGATTTTTCCCCCTTACATACTCCATAAACAAACAAAAAAACCCACCTAAGATTCCATAATAATTTACAGACATGCACACGCACAGGGATGCGTGTACGCCACACACGTGTGAATTTCCTTCTGATGAGTCACAGCGAATTACGTGTGCAAACTCTCCTCACAGGTCTGACATGGGCCGGCGGGGATTCGCTCGTTCCCGCCCTTGCTTTGTTCCTTTTCTGTTGCTCCGGCCCCATCTCGGCTCATTAACCCGCAATCTCCCTGCAGTTCTGAAAACGCCACCTGGAGCAGGATGCTTCCGCTCACACCACGAGCAGGCAGACTGTCTTTCTCTCAACGCTAATGGCACGTGTCTTTCTTTTTAGTTCAATCTCTATTTTCATGTTGACACACCACCAAATTCGCGTTTCCAAAAAGCACTAATCCAAGTTATCGATGTGTTTATTTTTGTTGAAATATTACTTGAGGGAGGTGTACACTTAAGGGAATAATTTTGCTTAAAGTCTTGTGTGAATTCAGCGAGTCTCAATACAACACACTCCAGCGACCATTTGTCTGTGAATATCATCTGTGATTTCATCTGGATAAAATGAAATGCAGGAAAAGCATGGTGAGGGCCAAACTAGTCAGCCTCGTCACCATCCTGTTCCTCCCATTGTTCTCTCTGTCTGGAAGAGCCCTTGGGTGGAGATGGATGTTTTCAGGGGAGTCTGGCAGGGGCCTATTGCTGTCTCCTCGTCATGTCTCAGGGTCCCGCAGGTCTGGTCCAGCGGAGGGAGCTGCACCCGAGCGGCGCTGGCCACGGCACGGGCTTAGACCCTGGTGGAGGATCACAGGCAGGAAGGAGTTCATCAAAAGCTCGGGACGTGAAAGGGATAAAGACACGCAAAGTCGACTCGGGATCTGAGATAAAGCAACATTTCCCAGCGCAAAGAGAAGACGCAGGAGGCCCCGGGGACAGCCAGCCCATTACAGGGTTACGACGGTGGAGACAGCGCTAACTCCCTCCCGCGGGATCGGTTAGCAGGTGCTGCCTCTCAAAGCTCTGCGCACCGCATCGTTGGAGTTTACTCACACCATTTAAGCTGTCGTTTAAATAGACAACTAAATAATTCACAGCGATATTTTCCTACATTGGTTTTGAGGAGATCTGTAAATCTGAAAGACGTTCCCCATCATTTCACGTTATATTATGCTTTTCCTAATCTACATGTTTTCCCAAACTTTGGCAGTAATAACTTTTTATTGTGGTAAAATACACATAGCATCTAATTTTCCATTTTAACCACCTCGAGTGTACACTTTGGTGGCGCTAAGTGCCGCGTTGCTGTGCGGCCTCATCACCGCCCTCCTGCAGGACGTTTCCATCTTTCCCGGCTGAAACTCCGAACCCATCGACATGAACTCCTCGTCTCCCTTCCCTTCAGCTGTCACCAAACACTGCTCTACTTCCTGTCTTCGTGAATTTGGCTACTCTACTTTTCTTAAATGAGCACAGACTGTATTTGTGTCTGGTTTGTTGTGTTAATAAGTAGCATAATGTCTTCAAGGTACATCCATGTCGTAGCTTGTGTGGGTATTTCTTTCCCAGTCTGAATAATACTCCCCTGTACGTGGGTATCATGTTTTGTTTACACCTTCCTCTCTCCGGGGTGGCTGGGTTACTTCTACCTATTGGCTGTTGGGGTGAGTGCCGCTATGAACAGATGCACAGATACCTGCTCAGGTCTCTGCTCTCGATTCTCTGGAGTGTGTGTCCACCATGAGAATTACTGGATTGTATAGTAATTCACTTTTGAATTTTTTGAGGACCTGCCACGTCTATTTTCCACAGCAACTGTCTCATTTTGCACTCTGGACAGCAATGCGTCACTTATGCATTCCAATTTCTCCGTATTTTTGCCAACACTTGCTATTTTTTTTTTCTTTTTTTGATAGGAGCCTTCCTAATGGGTGTAAAATGGTACCTCACTGTGATATTGATTTGCATTTCCCCAAAATTAGTGATGTTGAACATCTTTCCATGTACTTATTAGCCAATTACATACCTTCTTTGAAGAAATGTTAATTTAAGTCCTTTGCCCATTTTTTAATTGGATTGTTTGTTTTTTTTGTTTGTTGACCTGTTAAGTAGTAATTTTTCCCCATTAGTTTTTCAAATTCACAACTCTCCCCTACAATTTATGAAGGAGATACATTGTGTGTAGGACAACGTCCTTATTTGGGAGTTTGATAAATAATTGTGATTATTTATTTTTGATAACAAAACAGGAGTTTGATAAATAATTTCCTCATTAATGAGGTATATAAAAGCTATCAATGATGTGTGTGATACGTGGTAGGTACTTGATTAATTTTAGTCGCATTTTAGTCGAATGAATTATCTTTGTTGGATATTCTATGAGTGTACTATATCTCTGAGAGGAGAAAAAAAAAGAAATGCAATTATCTGACACAAGATATGTTAGTAGTGTTTTTTATTCTGTAATGTAATAACAAAGTGAAAGGGCAAGATAAGTGAATTTAATAAAATACTGTACAACATTGAGTGTTTGTATATATTAATGGTGTACTTAATGCATAAAATATTGTATATGTAGCAAATAGAGATAATTAATTTTATTTCTTTCAGAACCTGCTTTGTTTCTCTTGGCCACAGAGTGTTTTCTGAGGCAACTGAAACTACCCTCCCTCAGGATAAGAAAATGCATCGCTGTTTTGCCTGAACAAATGGAGCCAATATGCTAGTTCAAATCTGAATTTTTTTATCTTAGAAAGTTGAGAAGAAAAAACTTTCAACCAAACGCCATAATGCTTTATGAAGACTCTCTCAGAATATCATGTTCAGAAAAGATAATGGTTAAAAAGAAGTGTGGATGTTTACTTTTCTTGACATCTAAGGTAGTTTTCCCCTAATTAACATCCTTTGAGACTCATAATAAAACTGGATGTACAGGCACAAAAAAGGGGACTGTGTTCTGTTTTCCTCTGCTTGCCATCGCAATGGACAGATGGGTGGTAGGGGGAGTCGTCATATCAATATTTGTATTAAAATCCACTTAGAAGCCTTCTTTTTTCCCCCATGAGTGGTTGATACAATGAACTTTATACATCCCACGAAGGGGCGCAGAGGCACCTGCTGACATAGCGGTGGGTGTCTTTGGAGCAAAGCACCTTGCAAACCAACACCCAGTTTCTCTCCAGCCTCCCGACAGCTCCTGTTGCCTGGCAGCTACCCGGGCCCTGCAGCCTCCCCAGCCCACGGCCTTCTGAGCCTCCTCCTCTGTGTCACTCTGTCCTTTGTCCTCATCGGCGGCTTGACGCCCTCGGACAGCCTGGTAGGATGGCCAACTCACACCCTGGATGCTACTTATGCGTATTTTCCAAAGTCTTCAGCCTACGGTCACTTAGCACGATGTCAAGGTTCAAATGTTGAACTCTTGTTGGTGGCATACTTGGAAGAGTGGAACCTCTTGAATTCAATTTATCTCTCTAGCCTCAAACCCACCCCATCCCCCAAAACACTCACACAGAAATGCACACACATGCCACCCCTTGTGAAGCATAGCAAGGCCAAGTTTCAAAGATAAGAGAGCAAACATCCTAATAATATTTAGCCTGTTAATAGCAAACGACAAAGCTGAGTCTGCAATTCACTGTTTGGATCATCAACTGCCCTTTTCAATCTGTAGCTTAAGTCCGTTGTCTCCAAGTTAAAATAATTTGTACAAATTAATTGTCATTTGCTTTCTCTGTACACATACAGGTTATTGACTTCAGGTTGCTGCAAATGTCTATATATGTGTTTTTCTACTGGAAAAAGATGAGAGATAACTGACTGCAGTATTCCTCAGCAAAGCACAGTCATTCAGTCACTCACTCAGCAAATACTGCCCAGGTGCCGGTGTGACGCCGGGCGCTTGCTGAGCACCAGCCGTCCAGGGACAAACGACACTCCGCCATCCCTTGGAGGGCAGTCCCCAGCGCTGCCCAGGGGAACCTCATGTGACGGTGCAAATGTTCCACGTCTGCCCTGCCAACTCGGTGGTCACCAGCCACACGTGGCCACTGAGCACTGGAAGCGGGGCTGGTGCAATGGAGAAACCGAATGTTTGTTTTCATTTCATTTTAATTAATTTAAATTCAATGGCAAGTGGCTACTGTCCTGATGGCTACTGCTGTGGACAGCACACGATTGGTGATAAACATGGGGCCCCACCCCCACCTTCCCCACCCCAAAAACAAAGACAAAACACTGCTTTGTGAACGTGCCAGGCAGCATGGCAATGGGAAACTAAAGCTGCAGGTGGCATTCAGGTTGCTAACCAGCTGACTTTAACCTGGAGAGATTAGCCTGAATTATCGGGGAGGCCCAAAATAATCGCAAGGCCTTGAACATGGAAGAAGGCGGTGGAAGAAGAGAATCAACCAGAGGGACCGTAGCTAAGAAAGAAAGGCACAGGAAGATGCCACGTCGCTGGCTTTGAGGATGAAGACGGGGCTGTGATGAAGGAGCCCAGGCAGCCTCCGCAAGCTGGGAGGGAGGGGAATGCCTCCTCCCCCACAGCCTCCAGGAAGAACAGCGGCCTGCCAACACCTGGCGTCCCGCCCAGGGATGCCCGTGTCAGACTTGCCTCCAGAAATGCAGGGTGACACGTCTGGGTTGTTTGAGCCAATAAGTGTGCATAGCAAAGTGACACACATGGCAACAGAGACACCTGCATCTGATGAGTCCTGTTCCGTTTGGGGTGGTGGTTGGGACACGTTGCCTAAAGGGTGGGGAGAGTCAGCCCAGCCTCGCACTGAGGCGTGTCGGCAGCACGTGGGAGGACGGGGTAGGAGGACCTGCCTGTCCCGGGCAGGAGAGGCAGCGGACGCGGCAGTGGGTGGTTGGCGGGGTCACGTGTCAGGCAGCAGAGCCGCCCTTTCACCACAACTCCCCTGGTAGAGCCCACGGTGTACGTGGCCCACAGCCACATGCGCCTGATGTGTGAGGTTCCCCATCCTGATTTAGAAACAGTACATGCAAAATCCCAGGGTTTGAAGTATGTGGCTGTTCAAACACATTCCAGTATGTTCATGGACATTAACGATGTCAATTAAAGAAAAGCTAATGGTTACCCTTAATGCTGCCACTGGGCACTCTGCCTTCCCCATGTCCTCTGTCCTCAAATGGTGGATGCTGCCATAGTCTGTGTCCTGGGGCCACCTAGAACACGCACAATCTCCTTCATTCTCTCCGCTAAATAAGAAGATTACAAAGTGAAGTTCAGTATAGACCGGAAGGAGCCTTTTTAAATCCTTCCTTTCTATTCACACGCAAGAGCTGTGTGGTCATGTGCGCCATGGCTGGTGTCCCAGCCGCAGAGAAGGAGGAAGGTTAGACTGAGAGGTCAGAGGTTCTCTGTGGACTTCTCCCCCAGGGCAGGCTCCTCCTAGAGCACAGGACTCACGGGGCCACCCAGGTGCCCCAGCCCTCCGGGAACACCAAGTCTTGTACCAGTGTTCCCCTTTAGTCATGAGTATCCGTTAAGCCGCTCCCGTGTGGGTGGCTGCTGAGAACGGACACAGCCGTGAGTGAGAGGGAAACAGCCTGGAGTCAATATCTGCAGACACGAGCCCAACAACCCCCTCCCTGCGTGCACCTGGCCGCTCACCTGGAGAACAGAGCAAGCCTCCCCTGCTGGGGCCCCATCTTGTCCTTTCTTTAGCCCAGTAGAATGGGGCTTCCACGCCGTGCCCTGGGGTGACGCCCAGGGAGAGGAATGAGATGGTGGAGGCCCCATGGGGCGAGCAGAGGAAGACGACGGTCCGTGTCCTGCCGAGCTCGCAGCTGAAGGGGCCCCTTGAGTGACCTCTGCCAACATCTGCTGGGGCCAAAGATCTCCCCAGCAGAAAAATCGCAAATTGTTGTTATAAACTACTAAGGGTTAGGGTGGCGTGTTGCACAATAGATACCTAAAATGATCTGTAGGCACACACACACTTACAGTTTGGTGAGAAAGATAAACTTCTATTGCTTTCTAGGTCAATGTCAATAAAGCTGGATAAAAAGGTATCCAAGGAAAATTCAACAAATTCACCCAGTGGTGGGAAACTTCTCTGGTCTAGAAAGTCACAGAAGACTCCAGAAGTTTTGGGAGTCATCTCAGCCAAGAGTGGAAGACGGAGGTGGACAGAGGGCAGGGCGGAGGGACCAGGCGATGGGGGACAAAGGTGTCACGCAGCCTGCAGGGGACCTGGGAGTGTGCCCGGCACAAGGAGCACTCGTGGGACAACCACGTGGCTATGGCCACACACAGAGTTGGTGGGGAACTGCGAGGACAAGGCCAGAGGTGAGGGTCAGCCGTAAAGACCTCCCTGCACCAGGTTGCCTAGTCTGGGTCCTTGCTCAGCGGGAAACCTACCCCACGGCTGCGAACTTCTCGTTAGAAATTCCCCCGGGAGCCCTCCCTCAGGGCCTGCTCTGGAAGTGAGCATCACTGCTGTGTGTTTCTGCTCATTTCAGTCAGTGGTTTTAGACCAGATGGATTTTCATGAACCTCAATAGCGTTCCATTTTGCCTTCCTGTCCTATATTGCACGATCGGGTCCCATGTCCCCCCGTGATTTGTTGCTGGAGGTGTTGATGGACAAGCCCGGCATCCTCACTCTCAGAACCCGAGATCCTGGGTTCGGATGACTGTCCCGGGCGGCACAGGCTGCTGTGGGTGAGGAAAACAAGTGTTGAAGGTGGAATCAGAACACCTGGGCTTGAGTTGTGAATGTTGTCAACCGTGTGACCTTGGGCCGGGCACTTAGGGCTGGTGATCGGTTCCCTCACTGGTGACCGAAGGCCCCTCCCTTTGGGGAGTGACAGTGACAGGTGGAATGGAAGTAACCTGAAAGCTCTGAAGGGCAGTGAGCCCTGTATCCAGCACCCCTTCCCCGCGGCTCCAGGGAGGAGAGAGGCCGTTTGTGCCCCACAAATCTGCATCACCTTCCTGGTCCCCCCCTCAAACCCCTGCCCTGTGGGGTCCGAATCTCCCTCCCTCCTGGGCTGGCTGTGGTCCTCAGGGAGGAGACTCCGCTGGCCATTCCTGGCCGGGACTGGACAGCGAGTCCAGTTCTCAGGTGCTTTGCTTTTTGTCAGGGACGATTAGAGGACCCAGTCCCGGGACAGCAGGACTCACCGTGTGTAGCTCTGGGGACTGTCCTGCACGCCCAGCTCCTGCACGGCTGAGCTGCAGCGGGGGGCGGCCTTTCTGTGGACCCCAGCCCTGCACCGTTGTGCTCAGAGGGAGAAGCTGCTCCTCATCAGCCAGATCACTGTATTTTATTTATGGGGATAAGATTTGGCAGCGTCAGGGCTCAAAGTAATACCTGGCCTGATCTCTGATCTTTTATACATTTTTAAACCAAATGTCTTCAGTTATTTAACCCAGAATATTGTTATAGCACACATGTCTCTTTTTCAAGAGAGAGAAAATAAATACTATTTCACACAGGATAAACCTCAGCGTGTTGACTGACAAGTTGGATATTGCTTCCTTCCCACCACCAAGACTCTATGATCATAAATCAATTTTTGAGAAATATCTCCTATGGGTTGAAAAGATCTCTGTCACTACGTGGCAAACACGCTCCTCCAAATAACACCGTTGATGACAATAATTTAAAAAGTAAAATACTATATTTTTTATATTTTTCCTTAAAAGGTGATTATTTTGTGTGTATATTGAAAAAATAAAGTGCTAGAAATATATATTGAATGCCCACTGGAAATGAAATGCCATATTTTGTTCCAAACATCAGTTTATTTTTTAATTAGAATTCAAAAGCTCAAGCTGAAGCTCCACCCTCTGCTTTGGTGCAGCTTCTTTCAAGTCGCTTGCTCTTGCTGTGGACTGGATCTGTCTCCCCAGACTCACACGCAGAAGCCCTGACCCCCATGTGCAGGCACAGGAAGGAGGTATCTAAGGCTAAATAAGATCATAAGGTGGGGCCTGGATCCAATGGACTCACGCCCCTGGAAGAAGACACACAGCTCTCTCTCCACCGTGTGAGGGCACAGCGGAGGACAGCCCTTATCAGAAACCAGACCCTGCTGGAACCTGATCTTGGACTTCCCAGCCTCCAGAACTGTGAAAAAAATAAATGTCTATTGTTTAAGCCACAGAGTGAATGGAATGTTGCTATGGCAGCTGGAGCAGACGAAGACAGAGTTCTCTAAATTCTTAGAAAGTCCCTTTGCACATGGAGTGTAACTCAAGAGGAAACACTGGCTGATTTGCTATGACACTGTAATTATGTTACTGAAAATTCTCTCTGGTGTCCCCAGGCTGCACCCTTTTGCATCTACAATGTGTTGATATGTACCCAAAGATAATAAAACTCTCCAAATGTTAAATGAAGAAATGATTATACATAAAATATTTTAAGGCAAAGCCAATTTTACATCAGAGGTTTGTGTTCCAGACACACACTTATGGTGAGAGGTGATTTTTCTTTCCTTAAAAATAAACCTGCATTTTAATTTGAAGCAAAGTTTGGTTTAAATTGTTTTCTTTTCTTGATTTGTCCTGACTGAACGTGCTCTCTTTTGCTGCGGAACACTTTTTATAATATTGCATTTTATTCGGCAGAGTTTCTATTTTCACAAGAGCAAGGCTTGATTTAATATTTTCCATTTCTGCAGCAGACACCCAGAATAAGCAGAACATTTGGTACTGTGATTGCTTTGGAGACAAAATGTCTCTAGTAGGTAATTAGACAAATGCCCTTAAAAAAAAGATTTTCCTATAAGATTTGTTTTCATTAGCTCAAATATATAAAACCCCACTAACCTCAAAGCAATGCTGTAGTGTGAAATCCATCACGGATGTATAAATGCACCGCAGCAAGTTGCAGAAGAGTCCTCCCCAAGCAGGAGTGGCAGCGCATGTAGGAGCACTAGCGCATGTAGGAGCACTCGTGTATGTGTGTCTTCAGCAGAAACACACAGTGGGATAGGTGTTCAGCCCTCGCCTGTTTTGAATCCGTGTCCCACCACTCTTGGCTGTGTGACCTTGGGTAACTCACTTGACATCTCTGGGTCTGTTTCCACATGTGAAACATAAGGTCCGTACTACGTCCATAGGATATTATGAGGACCAAGCGAGTTAAAACATGGAACAGCCTGTGGGGCAAAGCGATTGTTCTCCCCTGATAGCAATCACCACTCTTTGATCCGTGCGGTGAGAGGCTGATTTAAATCCATGGATTTTTTGAGGAAGGGAGGTAACTTTTGCTGATCACCATGAATCAAGTTGTGCCCCCCAAATGTCATATGTGCTGCCCCTAACCCAGAACTTCCTAAAGCACAGACCATATTTGAAAATAGGGTCAATGCAGAGGTAATTAGTTAAGATGAGGTCGTAGGGCAGCAGGGTGGGCCCCTAGTCTGGTATGAGCAGTGTCCTTGCTGGACGACAGCTGCACATAGGAGAAGGAGGCAGAGACAGGTGATGCTTCCACTGGCCACGGAATGCCAAGGTCACCAGCAGCACCAGAAACCGGAGAGAGGCCTGGGACAGACGCTCCCGCACAGCCTCAGAAGGAACCAGCCTGCGACTGTGCCTTGACCTTGAACTTCTAGCCTCCAGAACCGTGAGAGAATAAATTCCTGTGGTTGAGGCCCCCAAGCTGGTTGTACTTTGTCACACAGCCACAGGAACCTCATGTGCTGGCCACCCGCTGTGTCTCCAACAGCAAAGGCTCTGCACCTCTCCCAAAGTGAGCCCCAAGTCTGAGAGGGGGATTTATGTGGTGATGAATCTTCCTGTTCCCACATCAGGGGACAAAGAGCTTCTTCCTGGGGAGGTTCTCCCTGGGTTCAGGTGTGGTCCGAACTGGACCACACATGGCTGAAGGGCAAGGAGGCTCCCCCTTCCCACCACCCTGGGTCCCGACTTCTCCAGGGGACGCTGGAGTCTGGCTCCTTGTCCCTGGCTGCCCCCCTCCCCATCTCCCTGCCAGGGTCTCCCAGCAGTCGGGCCGGCAGGTCTCTCTGGACCCCGTTCAGCCTGCACTTGCTTCCCCCACACCTCTGCCCACCGGGCTTCATCTGTTCTCTGCTCCCAAATCCCACCCTGCCCAGGGTCCCGGCCAGTCCCCCTCAGCCCATGAGGCTGCCAACCCCACTGGCTCTGGTGCCCCAAGAATCTTGTATCCCCACTGGTCCTTCCCTCTCCCTTGTCACCTCGGTTATAGCTGCTGCGAGTCTTACCAAGCCGCAGGTGTGGGGCGCCTGAGCGAGCATGCGCAGACTCAGCGCCTGCCCTCCACCTACGAGTTCCCGCGGAAAGCAGAGGGGTAGCCGGGCTCCCCCGCGTACAAAGGGCTTGGCCAAGCATGATGAAACACCGGAGCTCAACCAACGCCAACCGTGAGGGTTGCTGTTCTACATCAACGCGGGCCAGCATGAGCTAGGACAGAGATTCTCAGCGCAGGGCGCAGGGTGGGCTGGGGTCTCGGTGCCCAGTCGTCCTCACCCCCGAACCTGCAGCCGCGGCAGCTCAGCTTCAGTGAGCTCAAACCTCGCCCTCCTCAGCGACGCTTCCTTTGGGGAGAGGATCCTAGTCCAAACCTCTGAAAATCACTGATTTAAAAGATGAATCCTAAATATAAGGAAGATGCCCTCCTATAGGGAAAAAATACGCGGATGGAGTTTAGTTTCGAACATCTGCAAATTCAACTGAGAGTGAACTTACAGTGCCATCCCCGCCTTGCGAAGAACATCGCGATCCTGCCTCTCCCTCCCCGCCTCCTGCACCCCGTGGGCGACCTGGCACCTGCTTTG
>JAQIFY010003025.1:0-12885 GCA_028533085.1 Varecia variegata | reverse complement strand
CAAAGTGCCCCTCACCACACTAATATCAAAGTAATTTATTTTTAGTTATAACTTAGCTGTTTTTGTCTAACCCCAAGTATTTATAATTCTTGTAGAAAATCTTCTTGTATCTAAATAAATATCATAAAATAAATGGAAATGCTCAAAATTGGAAAATCTTGGCATAACCAGTTATGGCATTTTGTGTCTCTTAAGCATTCTATAGATGTTTTTACATAATTGATATCTAAGCTTATTCAATTATGCACTATTTATACACTCTGAAAATATGTATTTCTTGGAGTGCGTCAAGCATGGTTCTTGACATTAAGAATACATCATTCACAAGACAAATTCTCTGCTCTCATTGAGCTTTCATTCCAGTGTGTGTGAGAGGTAGACAGTAACAATAAATAAGCAAATATATACTGAAACAGAATGTTAAGAAAATAAAACCATTATAAGGAAAAAGATAGTGGTGGGCATAGAGTGGAGCAGGTTCTAAGTCACTAATGAACATCTCTTGATAATGTGATATAAGTGCAGAGGTGTAAATATTGGGGGCATTTTTTCATATTATTAAAAATGTAATGACCATTTTATTGGTTTCATAGTATTCCTCTGTATTCATGTGCAACTATATATTTAACTGAATTCCTATGGTTTGGATTTCAAGTCGACTGTTCTATAGTATAAATAGATTAAAGCAAGCATATGCAGTATAAGATTTGCTCACATTTCTAATATTTTCCTAAGAATAGACATTTGCATGTAGAATTACTATGTCAAAGTTTAATATCTTGTAGTCAATATTAACATTGTTAATGATCTTATAACCAATGTTGGTCTGCTTTTCAGAAGCTTTAAATGATATACTGCTGACCCTTGAGTAACACAGGTTTGAACCACACAGGTCCACTTATACGTCGATTTTTTTCAAACAGGATAGAAAATACAGTATTTGCAGGATGCAAAATTCATGTACACAGATGGTTGACTTTTCACATATGTGGTTCTGCAGGGCCGACTACTGGACTGCTCAAGTATGGGTGGATTTTGGTAGATGCAGGTGGTCCTGAAACCAATCCCCTGTATATATCGAGGGATGAATGTTTATATTTTGTTTCCAGAAGAATAGAATATTGCTCAGTTTCTTATTTCCAAGCCAACATTGCATAGTACTTTTTCATTCTGACTAACTTAATATAAGAAAGGGTTTTGTTTGTTCTTTTAATCATTGTTCTTTTTATTGTTGCTTCCCTGAATACTAGTGTAGGTGATCATATGGAGCAATTTTTCTACTCTACAAGTTATGTAGTTTTTATTCAAGTGTTCCAGTGCCTATAGATGGATCAATTATTTTCCTCCTATTCTTACTCCTGCTCCTAGCAGCCTCTCATTATTACACAGTAGATTGGCAACTCTTTTTCTATAGCAAAATAAGTTCTGCAAACAAAGTTTTATGCCACATTATAAAATAAATTCACAAACCAAGTATTGTTGAAGGGGCTCAGGGGTAAGAGATTCCTTTTTTTTTTTTTTTTTTTTTCTTTCTTAGAGACAAGGTCTTGCTCTGTTGCCCAGAATGGAATTCTGTAGCATGATTATAGTTCACTGTAACCTCAAACTCCCGGGCTCACGTGATCCTCCTGGCTCAGTCTCCCAAGTAGTTGGGATTACAGGTGAGACCCACTGTGCCCACCTTGATCCTACATATTTATTGCCCACATACTTCCTAGTGGACATAATGGATTCCCCCAAAACATTTTTTAAATGGTCCACAAGAAGAAGTATATACTTCTTAAGATATTAAAGCTCTCCATGAATACATTAACTTTAAAATTCATTTCTTGTCTCTTTGTCTTTTAAAGTCTATCTGTAAATATCAAATTGTAATTTCCCTACATGTCATAATCCTGTTTACTTTCTTGCCTTTTCCCAGTTGGCTGTTTCTAAGAGAATACACTCTCCCCATTTGTTCTGCTTCAACTATAAATCTACTGACAATGCTTCAAATTCAGAGAAATGCTCTAGTTTCAACCTCTTTCTTACCTGGGTCAGGAATGCTTGTTCTGTGTTTTCATGGTAGAGTGCAGAGGTCTCAGCATACCTCTACTATTATAATTATGTGTTTAATTTTTGTCTCTTACACTAAATTCCTTGAGGATGCAGATGAAGGCTTATTCATTATCATAGTTTTTAGCATTCAGTGGATAATCAAGAAATGATTCTTAAATAAACAGAAGAGATTTTGCCTTACATTCATTCTGACATCTTGCTAGAACCCCCAATAACATTTAGACAATCCATCTCTCACATCAATGTAACTATCTTTAGAATAAACTTTAATCATATCACTTAGTGCTGAAAAACATCCAGTAGTTTTCTGTTGCCTACCAAGCTAAATCAAATGTCACAGCTTGATTTTAAGACTCATCTATAATATTGCTTCAGCTTGATATTTTAATGTGATGTATATATGACCTGCCTACAAAATCTGTTGACTTCTTATTATTGCCTACCACTCTTTCCCTAATATCTACCACTAACCATCATATTGTGAAGGACTTGTCCTGATATTTTTAATGTTTATCTGCCTGAATTGCCTTTCTTGACTCCTCTCAATTTGGGGAGAACTCTACTTCCTCTGAAATCCCATATGGATTTTATAATTCTCTTATAGCACTAATCGTAGGCTTCCTTTTAAAAATAATTATTTCTATATTTGTGCACTTGGAGGTTCTACTTTACCCCTCAATATCATGTGTGTATTTCCAGCACAGGAATACCATGTCTTATTAAAATTATGAGTTCACACACTTCTTATTCACCTTTGCGGCCTCAGAAATTAGCATGACATCTAATATAATAGATATTTTATACCTGTTGAACACATACAGTTATTATCCCGGAAATGATTGTGAACTCTTTGACTAAAAATGGCTTTTACTGCATCTAGTACTATGTTTTAAATATCAGAGATCATTCATATGTATTTATGGAAATGAATTAATAAACAATTGACCATAGAATGATAATAAACCACCAAGTAATTACTAGATTAGATTAATATATATTCTCTATTTTCACTCTTTTTTGTATTTTTCTACTAATGTATTGAGTCTTATTGAATCATTCATTACTTATCCTCATGAATGTAAACCATTTTGGATTACCATTGCATATCGAGAAATTGAAACTTCTTTTTTGTTATGTAATTTTTGTATTGATCAAAAATAATATTGAATAGCTGATCTCTTCTCCATACTAATTTTAAAAGATTAAAAATTCTTTTAAAATATAAAGTAAATCTGAAGTATTTTTGTGTTTTTTTGAAATAAAAAAGTCAGTGAAAAAAGATGGGAGTACATTAAAAAAGAAACAAGCGCCAACCTGAAGAAGTGTTCCATGGCCAAAACCTGGACAATTCGAACAAAAACAAACAAATAAATAAATAAATAAACTGAATTATAATATACAATAAAATAAGCATGCATGAGTACATATAGATATGAATAAATAATTAAAATAATAAATTTATAACATACTCATGATAGCTCTTCTTTAGTTTAAGTTAACATAGTTAGAAGGGATTAAGAAATACAATTAATTAGGAAACACCATAGTAAGAATTATCCCAGGGATGGCTATCCAAAGGATGTTACAACCAGTAGGCAAAATTTGAGGAGAAAGAGGATATTAAAATAATCTCAAAAGGCTTATGCCAAGATATTTATCAGTTATGAAACTAAAAGTAATTTACAGTAGAGACATCTGGAAGACATCAACTTAACTAAGTTATCAAGGAACACCATAAGTGTAGGATATATCAGTATCTTGAATGCCTGATATATGAGAATGACAACAGCAAATTCATGGTACTCTTGCCAAAAAGGCATAATGGTAATCTAATTATAGGAAAAAATTAAGCACACTCCTATTGAGAAACATTCCACAAAATAATTGCCCAAAACTAAACAAAAATCATCTATTACTAAGGAATTTATTCAGCACTTTGGCCACCTCAATTACCCAGAAAAAAATCCAAAGGACGTCACATCATATACACTACAGTAAACACTTAAGAGTGGAGAAAAACGAAGTCTTACCTAAACAAAAGTAAAGTCAAAACCAAGGTGATAGCTTATCCAGAGGAGAAGAAATCAATGCAAGAATTCTGGAAGTATTAAAACAACAGAGTGTAACAACCCCCAAAGAGTCACACTACGTTAACAGAAGGGACTCCAAACAAAAGGAAAATTTTTAAATGTCAGCTATGAAATTCAAAATATGGATTACTAATAAGCTAAATGGGACAACAAGAAACTTGAAAACGAACACAAAGAAACAAACAAAAATTCACAGCAAGAATTAAAGATTCACTGAAAACATAGATGGTTAAAAATACATAATTTTAGGAAATGAAAGAATCATTTAGAGAAGTAAAAAATACAGTGGAAAGTTTTAACAACAGACTAGAACAAAAAAAGAATTTTAGAGCTTGACAACAGTGCTATTGAATTAATCCAGTCAGTCAAAAATTAAGGAAAAACAAAACGGTAGGATATACTTTTTTGGACATTGGCCTAGGCAAAGAATTTATGACCAAGATCACAAAAGCAAATATGACAATAACAAAAATAAATAAATTGGACTTAATTAAACTAACAAGCCTCTGTACAGCAAAGGAAATAATCAACCTACTAAATAGACAACCTACTAAATGGGAGAAAATATTCACAAACTATATATTCAACAAAGGACTAATATCCAGAATATACAAAAAACTCATACAAATCAGTAAGAAGAAAACCCAAATAAACCCATCAAAAAGTGGGCAAAAAACAAGAAGAGATTGTTTTCAAAGGAAGGTAGACGAATGGCCAGCAAACATATGAAAAAATAGTCAACAAATAATGCAAATTAAAGTCACAATGATATACTGCTTTATTCATATCAGAATGACTATTATTACTAAGTCAAAAATAATAGATGTTGCTGTGGAGGCAGTAAAAAGGGAACACTTACATGTTGTTGGTGGTGGGAATGCAAATTAGAACAACCTCTACGGAAGACAGTATGGGGATTCCTCAAAGAACTAAAAGCAGACCTACCATTCCATCCAGCAATCCCACAAGTGGGTATTCACCTAATGGAAAGAAGTCATTTTATCAAAAAGACACCTGCACTTGAATGGTCATTGTAGCACAATTGATCATTGCAAAGACGCGTAATCAACCCAAATGTCCATCAATTCATGAGTGGATTAAGAAGATGTGAGATATATATATATATATATATATATATATACACACACACACATATGTACATATATATGTATATATATATGTATATATATATATGAATGATTGATGGAACTCAGCCATAAAAAAAATAAAATAATGCCTTTTGCAGCAAATTGGATGGAACTAGAGACCATTGTACTATGCGAAGTATTTCAGGAATGGGAAAACAAATACCACACGCCTCACTCATGAGTAGGAGCTAAATGATGGATATATATGGTCACAAAGTGGTGTAATGTACTTTGAAATCAAAGAAGGGGGCAAAATGAGAGGGAGTGAGGGATAAAATATTACCTATAAGCTACAATGTACACTATTTTGGCAACATACCCCGAAAGCCCTGACTTCATCATTATACAATTCATCCATGTAATAAAAACTGCTTGCATCCACTAAATCATTTAATAGAAAGTATCAAAAACCATCAAGGAGAACCACAAAGAATAAGAAAAGATGATAAACTCCACAGATGGCAGGAGACAGAGAAATAAGAAGTAAATGCAACATGGGATTCTTCATTGGATCCTGGAACAGAAAAAGATCATTAAAGGAAAAAGGAGAAACTGATAAAATTCAAATAAGCTCTATGATTTAGCTAATATTATTGCACCAATGTTAATTCCTGGTCTTGATAATTGTTCCAGGATTACATAAATTGTTAACATCAGATAAATAAGGGTGAAGAGTCTATGTAAACACTTTGTATTATTTTTTAAAATAAATATATATGTTTAAAAGTACTTTAAAATGTTAAAAAAGCACTTCACAAATGCATTTTGTATATCTTTGTAATAGTCCTTTGAGTTATTTGGTCAAAGATGTTATAAAATCAATTGTATATATTTCTACAATATCTATGAAATATTGATATATATGTTTCCTCCATTTTTAATCTATTTAGAAGAAAGGAATTGCGATCAACCTAAATACTGTGCAGAATTACAAAAGGGTTTTTAGATTCAAGCAAACTTCTTACCTTGTATTTTCAAATAGATGAAAAGTTACATTGTTTAAATTTAATAAAAATCAGAAATTATAAAATTATTCAGAGTTTTTTTGGGGGGTTGATTCCCAAAAAGCAAATATTTCCCATCTTATGCACATTTCAGTTGTTGCTTTCTTTCACGTGGCATTGTGTTAGCACAGTAAGACTATGCTTGGCATGTCTTCTTGTTATTTATTAAACTAATAAACATGTCATCCAATATACACTCACCTTGTGCTAGTATCTGTTTTTGTTATTTATTTATTTATTTTTGAGACAGATTCTTGCTCTGTTACCCTGGATAGAGCGCCGTGGCATCAGCCTAGCTCACAGCAACCTCAAACTCCTGGGCTCAAGTGATACTTCTTCCTTAGCCTCCGGAATAGCTGGGACTACAGGCATGCGCCACCATGCCCGGCTAATTTTTTCTCTATATATTTTTAGTTGTCCATATAATTTCTTTCTATTTTCAATAGAGATGGGGTCTCGCTCTTGCTCAGGCTGGTCTCGAACTCCTGAGCTCAAATGATCCACCCACCTCAGCCTCCCAGTGTGCTAGGATTACAGGCATGAGCCACCGCAAGCAGCCTAGCATCTGTTTTTGAATGAATAGATACTTTTCCAACAAATAAATGACCCAAAACTTCCTTATATTGTAAATAAAATAATGATCCAAACTACAGTACATGAGGTCAAATCAGAATTTTAAAACTTGATCAACAAGGTTTTTACACACCATATCTGTAAGGAGAAACTACCAAACTTATTGAGTATTTATTAAATGCAATATTGCTAATTCTACTGGGCAGATGCCTTCACAGATGGCACATTTTTAGCTACATTTCTATAATTTATTATCCCAGCACAGATGTGCTGCAAAAAAAATCTTATTCTCTTGTGATTTGCTGTTTTATTTGTGAGGTACTATCCAAGACACCTAAGATAAAATGCCTTAAACTTTTAACCGTACATTTTGATCAACTAACTGATATTATTGCCATAACTCTAAAAGTTTCCAAATTTAAGGGATAGATGAACACAGAAAATTAGTTGTGTATATTAGAAAACTAATATTACAGCCAGATTCCTTTGAATTCCCAAATTAAACCAAATGAACAAACAAACAAATGAAAACAAACTAAAACATTTAAAAGTGTACTGATTTTGGTACAGATGCAAATTTACTATCATTTTCATTGGTCATTTATCTTCATTACTATCTACAAAAAATGAAATCCCTATTTTTCCTTAAATTCGTCTGTTGTTCTTTTCATATTTTAATAAATATACTAACCTGGCTTTTTCCTAATACTTAAAGGAAAATAAACTAAACAGTATTATCAAAATATTTTAATCATCTGGTAAAGGAGAATTTGCCCCATCACTTGGACAGATGTTCAGCAATGGAATTATGCCAGCATAGTTCCACTATATGTGTGTGCATATATTATATATAAAATCATTTTAATTCATATGTATAGAAGAAAAATGACTTTTTTAATATGTGTAATCTCCATTAAATAAAAATTGATATTAATTTTTTAAACCTCTTTGTTTCTCTTTGTGCTGTACTCTACTGTTCTGGTGATGGGGGTAGAAACATGGTAGTATTGCCTATGCATGTACATCTACAGTCAGAAGGTATAGATGTATAATTTCTATAATTTCTTTTTGCTTTGTAACTTACAAGACTGGAATGAACGAAAGAAAGAAAGGAAGAAAAAAGAAAGAAAGCAAGTAAGCAAGCAAGCAAGGAAGGAAGGAAAATAAAAGAGAAGGGGAAAGAAAAGAAAAATAGTAAATTAGATACTAAGCCACATTTATTGAACAGTATGCTAGACTGAAATTCTATTCTATAGGGAATGATTTTATTCTACCTCCCTTCTTACAAAGTGAGAATAAATTATGTTTGTGGAAGAAAGACTAAAGCTAGTAGCTACCATATCTGTGAATAGGACTTTGATGTGTCTAGCTCATTCTCCTTTGTGAGACACCTGAAGGGTAGACTATTTAAAAATGTTTGAAATTTCTTTCCCTTGTGACCAAAACACAAGCAATCACCATCTTTTGCCTCTGTACTATAATCATAGAAAAGACATCATTGACTGTCCAAACCCCATCTACCTTCAGAATTAGAAATGTTAAATTTCTTCTTTTCAAAGTCATTGGTCAGTGTACACATTTTCACTCCAAACTCCATGACGATTGTAGAATACATATGGACATGTTATTCCATATTTATAGAATTTTATGTGTGAGGGGCTCATGGAGATCATTCTGTCACATTTGCTTATTTCTAGTAAAAGTCTGATTGAATTCTTCATTGCATACTTTCTTTAAATAATGATGAAGATGAATTTCTATTTTTCTGCAATATCTTTTCTTTCATTTATATCATATCTAGGTCTAAAATGAAGACTACTTTTGTTCAGTCTCCCCAGAGAAATTCATTCTGTTCCTCTAGAGCTTCATAGGAGTTCATTAAATTGTTCTTCAAAGCACAACTAGAGATCTTTTTTTCAATTTCTAAGGACTTTTAATTTAAAAAAAAGTCAAAGAGCAACTTCAATGTTATGACTATCATGAAAATTGTTGGTAGGGAGTCCAATCTGCTTCATTTGTGAACCCAACACTTGCTTACTTTATGATCCTTTTAGTATTTAATGTGTGTTATATTCATAGCAATGACTCAAGCTGAATAGTAAAAATCAAAATGTCCTTGTGAAAAGTACTCAATGTTTCAAATATGGTTTTGTTTATGGTTTATGGTTTTGTTTGTTCAGGATTAATGCATTTATGGATGAAATGACTAATCCCTAAAATCTGTAAAACAATAATTTATGGTTGAGTTTATGTACACAAACTTATTCCAGGAAAATGTTACCTTTCTTGTCAGTTCCATCTTATGAATCACCTTAACTGTCATATAAATGTGTTCACAAATAAATTGTACCAAACATCAACACAGTCTCTAAATAGCCATTAGAAATCCATGGTAGAATATTTCAAATGTGTTGGGTGTAAACCAACCAGGAATATTGGGTGGTTCAAAGGTTTTATTGACACCAAAATAGAAAATATTATCAATTTAGACAAAGTTACACACAAGGAAATGTTGAAGGTATTGGAATTATTTAAGTTAAGGAAGAGAAAATTAAGAAGAAATGTTATAATTATCTTTAAATATTTGAAAGGCATCTCTATCTGTCAAGTTAGATAAACGGTGCTGGGAAAATTGGATAGCCACATGTAGAAGACTCAAACAGGATCTGCACCTTTCACTTCTCACAAAAATCAGCTCACAGTGGATAACAGACTTAAACCTAAGACATGAAACTATAAGAATTCTAGAAGAAAATGTTGGAAAAACTCATAGACATTGGCCTAGGCAAAGAATTTATGAATAAGACCCCAAAGGCAATCATAGCAACAACAAAAATAAATAAATGGGACCTGATCAAATTAAAAAGCTTCTGCACAGCCAAGGAAACTATCACAAGAGCAAACGGACAGCCTACGGAATGGGAGAAAATATTCGCATGTTACACATCCAATAAAGGGCTGATACCTAGAATCTATATAGAACTCAGGAAAATCAGCAAGAAAAAATCAAGCAACCCTATCAAAAAGTTGGCAAAGGACATGAACAGAAACTTTTCAAAAGAAGACAGAATAATGGCCAGGAAACATATGAAAAAATGCTTAACATTTCTAATCATTATGGAAATGAAAATCAAAAACCACAATGAGATATCACTCAACTCCAGTGAGAATGGCCTTTATCAAAAAGCCCAAAACAGTAAATATTGGTGTGGATGAGGACATATAGGAACACTCATATGCTGCTGGTTGGGCTGCAAACTAGTATAACCTCTCTAGAAAGTAATATGGAGGTAACTCAAAGAACTAAAATATACATATACCACATTCTATTAATCCACTCATGCATTGATGGGAACTTGAGTTGTTTTCATATCTTTGCAATTGTGAATTGTGCTTCTATAAACATTTGAGTGCACATGTCTTTTTTATAGAATGTCTTTTGTTCTTTTGGGTAGATGTCCAGTAATGGGATTGCTGGATCAAATGTTAGTTTTACTTGTATCTCTTTGATGTATCTCCATATTACTTTCCACAGAGGTTGTACTAATTTGCAGTCCCACCAGCAGTATATGAGTGTTCCTATCTCTCAGCCACAAAAACCTCTTGTGTCTATGGAGTCATAAATACCATAAGGAAACCTGAAACTGTTATAAATACATATTTTTTCATAAGAGTATACTGTGCTTGTCACTGAATATGCAAATATTATTATACTTGAGATTTTTCTCACCAACCTTTAGTCACTTTCTGATTCTAGGAGTTTAGAGAATATCATAAATTTCCATGTCTTAAGTATTTTGCTCAATACACCAAAAAATGCTTTGGAGTTAATGTGGGAATATACAAGTGTGTGTTTCTGAAAGGTATTTATATATGACATTTATCTCTTACAATACTAGTAATTTTGAACACTTCTTAATTTTTTGAATCTCTGCCTAGAATAATGTATTCTGTAAGCAGATGTATAGCACTGGATGGTACTCAGTAAATGTAGACTGAGCCATAGTTGAGTGAATACATGACTATTCATAGTTAATTTTCATTGCTAGAGTCCTTTTCTGATTCCTAAAGAAACACCTGAATTTTCTGTAAAACAAAGAGAACTCCTCCACTCTCTCTATAAATAAGTTTACTTTAAATCAAAATTCTGTGTATACAGATCAAAGAACTATAGTCTCCTCAAGAGCTTTCTAAGTGACTTCTTCTCTACATTGAGTTATTTTAAAGATGAGAAGTAAAGAGATCTCTCCAAGATTACCACTTGATTATAGTAGGATTCTTGCAGGAAAGAGAACAGGAAACTTTGAAGAATAGTAAACAAAGACATTATGTATCACATAATGCCTGCCAGGGAGGATTTTCATGAGCTCATGAAGTAATTGGTTTGCAATTATAGTTCTAATTGCCAATCTTATATGTACCCTTTGAATGCTCAGAGCTCTATTTTCCCTCCTTTGTACTCTGGAACTCAAGCAAAGCTTCTCCTTAAAGATATGCAAATATTAATACCAATATAAGGAAAGGGTCACTAATACAGAGACAAAACCATCTCCCAAAGGCAAAATTCTAAGCTTGGAGGCATCTCTCTGTAGACTGTTACAATGTGAAAATGCATCTGTGTGCTTTGAAATGAAAGCCAGAACTTTGCCCCAATGAAACTAGGATGAAATATCTTATTACAATGAAGATTAATGTAAACTCCAAGGCAAATATCTGTTATTCGTATTCTTTAAAGTGGGCTCCAGACTCCCATTTGTTGAAATTACTACTGAAGCATTCAATTTGCCCATAATTATTACTTTGATAGAGATTTGCCAGATTTAAAGAATGTGCTGTCAATTTAGGAACAACAGGGGGTGGAATAATAGGTGATATTTATGAGAAGAACCAATAGGATCACTTTGATGACTTCTTTATAAAAAAATATAAAATATGCTTTAAAGGGCCATATAAAATTCTTAATTTTTAAGCTTAGTTAAATTATATTAGATAATTATAAAATATTAAGAAAATACAGATAAGAAATTGAACTGAAGGAAATGCTCTTCTGAGAATTTGCAAATACAAATATTTATTTTGTTTCCCAAACGATATCTTTATATATAGTGAAATTTTTCTGTTTTAGTCTACTTGTGTTGCTATAAAGGAATACCCAAGGCTAGATAATTTATAAAGGAAAGAGGATTACTTGGCTCATGGTTCTATGTGCTGTACAAAAGCATAGCACTAACATCTGCTTCTGGTGAGCATTTCAGTCTGCTTCCACTCATTGCAGAAGGGGAAGCAGAGCTGGGATATGCCGAGATCAAGTAGTGAGAGAGCAGAAGCAAGAGAGAGGGGATGGAGGTGCCAGACTCTCTTATACAAGTTCCTGCAGGAACTAAGAGTGAAAATTCAGTCATTACAGTGAAGATGGCACCAAACCATTCATAAGCAATCTATACCATGACACCAATACCTTCTATTAGGCCCCACCTCCAACACTAGGGACCTAACACAAGATTTGCAGGGGTCAAATATCCAAACCATAGCAATTTTCTTTCTAGTTTTTGTTTTTCACCTCTCTATAGATGACTATCTTATACTTAGGCTGTTTACTATATGCTAGGCATTGTGCTAAATGTTTTACATGTATTAATTGATTTAATACCCACAATAACTCTATGGAGTAGGGTCTTACTACATTAATTTTACTGATATAGAAGGTAAGTAACAGAGAGGCTACATATTCTGTTCAAGATGGCAGAGTAAGGCATGGAATATGTGCTGAACTGAGGCAGTCTTACATGTCTATACATGAAAATAGCACAACACCACATATATAATCCTTAAACACATGGATTCTAGGGCACAGACTACTTGGAATTAACTATTATAATACTTGAAATTATTTTAAGATCTTTAACTCAAAACATCTTCTTTTTTTGTTTATTTATTATAGCTTATTATGGGGGTACAACAGTTCTAGTTAAGTATATTGCCCATGCCCCTCCCAACCCCCCGAGTCTGAGC
>JAQIFY010003024.1:0-12885 GCA_028533085.1 Varecia variegata | reverse complement strand
CTGGGACTACAGGCATGCGCCACCATGCCCGGCTAATTTTTTCTATATATATTTTTAGTTGGCCAGATAATTTCTTTGTATTTTTAGTAGAGACGAGGTCTCGCTCTTGCTCAGGCTGGTCTCGAACTCCTGAGCTCAAACAATCCGTCCGCCTCGGCCTCCCAAGTGCTAGGATTACAGGCGTGAGCCACCACGCCCGGCCAGGCATCAATAACTTTTAACACTTTCTTGGTGATTCCAATCTGCAATTGAGTTTGAGAATTAGTAAGTTAAAGATACTGAAAAGAAGCATTTGGCCAAATCCAGAATGTGAGACATTTCATAAGATGGAAGACCCAAGTTCCTCAACAAATAAATGGCATTTTTACAAAAAGGAGGGGGAGGGAAGGGAACTGTCATAGATTAAAAGAGACAGAATAGACTTATCAATCAAATGCAAATGGTAAACTACATTTGGACCCAATTGAAAAAAATAACTGTGAAAAGACATATTTGAGAAAATTAGGAAAACTTCAATACAGAAGTTAAGGAATTACTGTCAATATTGTTGAGTGTAATAATGGTACTATGGTAATGTTGTGATAAAAGTCCCTATTTGTAAGAAATTAACATTGAAGTACTTGTACTTTGAGTGAACTAATATGATGTCTTGGTCTCTAATTTGCTGTAAAATGAAAGAAAGAGAGAGAAAGAAAAAGAAAAAGAGAAAGGGAAGAAGGGAATAAGGAAAGAAAAGAAAGTAAGAGAGAAAGAGGGAGAAAGAAGGGAGGCAGAGAAGGAAGGAGAGAGGAAACGAAGGAGAAGAGGGGAGAGAGGAGGAAAAGGGAAGGAAAGAGAGAGAGGGAAAAGAAGAATGGAAGAAAACATTCAAAAGATAATGGTTATCTACCCAAAAGAACAAAAGACAATTCTATAGAAAAGACATCTGCACTTGAGTGTTTACAGCAGCACAATTCACAATTGCAAAGATGTGGAAACAACCCAAGTGCCCAACATGAGTGGATTAATAAAATGTGGCATATATGTACCATTCAGCTATAAGAAACAATGGTGATATGGCATCCTTTGTATTTTCCTGGATAGAGCTGGAACCCATCCTACTAAGTGAAGTATCCCAAGAATGGAAAAATAAGCACCACATGTACTCACCATTAAATTGGTTTTAACTGATCAACACCTAAGTGCACATATAGGAATAACATTCATAGGGCATCGGGCAGATGGGAAGGGGGAGGAGGGGATGGGTACACGCATACATAATGAGTGCGATGAGCACCGTCTGGGTGATGGACACGCTTGAAGCTCTGACTAGGGGGAGGGTGGCAAGGGCAATATACATAACCTAAACATTTGTACCCCCATAATATGCTGAAATAAAAAATAAATAAAAAAGATAATGGTTGAAACTGAGCGATGGACATATTGGGGTTCATTATAATATTCTTTCTACATTTACATATGTTTAACATTTCCCCCCTCAAATTTTTTAAAATTTAATGAAGTTCTACCTTCCTTCCTTCCTTCCTGAATAATACAGTCTAAAACCATTTAGTTAGGGTCAAGGGAGGTGAGAAGACCACAGCCCAACCCAGAGTGGATTTGGAGCCTAAGTGGAGTGAAGAGGGTGTCCACAAGGTGTGGAGAAGGAGGCTATAGCAGAAAAACTAAACTGATGCATTACTAACATCTATTCCACGGACCCCATTCAGGCTTCATCACCTGTCCTATTTGGGGTCTGAGCCCAACTGAACAGAATAAGAAGGCATGGGACTGGGAAATTGGCTGCAAACAGATAGTCTGCAAATTAGTAAACAAATATATCAAATATATAAATAGATACATTGAAGATAATATAAGCAAGTTTTCTCATTATCAGAAAAAAGTTACAAATATGGAAAAGAGAAAGCTAGAATGAACCCTGTAATATTGGCTTAGAATGAAGGGTATTAGTATGAACTTGGTTTCTAATATTTATAGTTATACATACACATACACACACAATATACGAGTATATACATGTGTAACTCAAGCTAGGACTCTCCTGGACATTCAAAAACTGGCAGATCTCCAGCACTAAGCAAGACCCGAGATTTCTACTAACACCAGGGGTCCTAGTCTTTCTTCCCTGTTAAAAACCCCTCTCACTCCTTCTAATCTCCAGCCAAAGAAAAGGTATCCCTGAGTTTTAAGTCTTTGGGAGTTTGAGCATCACAACACAAATCAGTGGGGGTCTTTGCTTTGGCATAGGCTCTTCTTCAGAATCATATTTTTCCTTCCTAAAATATAGAAATCATCCATTACAAAGAAAACTGATGAATGGCATTAAAATTCAAAGGAAAGGAACAGTAACAAAAGTCAGTCACCATGACTAGTCACTAAAGATAATCTGCCACCATAGTTAGAAATAATAAGAGTAAAAATAATAATAGCAAGTATTTAAGTCGTGTTTACTCTGCATCTAGTACTATTTTAAGCACCTTACACATATTAACTCATTTAATCCTCACAGCAACCCAGCAAGTTAGGTGATATCATTATCCCCATTTTACAAAGCAGTAAAATGAGACACAGAGAGGTTAAGGGACTGGCCAAAAGTCACACAGCCAATAAGTGACAGAGGCAGGATTCGAACAAGGCAGTCTAACTCCAAAGTTCTGGCTCTTGACCAATGCCACAGAGTAATTTAAAGACCTTGGAACTGACCTTGTCTTCAGGCAAAACAAAAATGTAACGGCTCTCATTTTCAAGGCTTGTCTAAGTGACCCATGAATCCCGTCTCCAAACGACCTAAGGGACCGACCCAGACACCCGGAAACGGCCCTAGAACACGGACACCCTTAGTGGGCCCTACGCGGGCACACCCACTACCACTGCGTTCGGCCACAGAGCGCCCTTCCGTCCCCCACCGCCTCCCCATAGGTCTCCCTCCCCAGGAGACGAGGCTGCAGGGGACTGCTGAGGGAAGGGTTTCTCTTCCCCGCCCCCCTCACACCTGCAAACACACCCCTACCCGGGGACAAAAGAACAGCAGGACCGGCCGAAGGTAAGCCAAGGAAGGAGACCTAAACCCACACCAGGAAGTGGGCGCCCGATGGGCGTCTCCCACTCACCCCACACCCACAAAGTTTCCGAAACTAGCAAACCACCCGCAGGGCGGGGCACAGAAGCCACTTCCGGGCCTCTCTAGCCGCCTCCCTGACAGACACTCTGTCGTTTGCTCGCGACCCACCGAGTCCTTCCCTCCCGTCTTGCTATTAAAGACACTTGTAATCTCGCAGTATAAGGGCTCCTTAAAAGAGAGAGTGAGAGACTTTAAAAAAATGATTTTTCTAACTATAACAGAGGGAGCAAAAGCAAGGTACAGAACTCTGTCTATAGTTTGCTACATTTGCTAATAGAAGGGAGTCAAAAGAATTGAAATTGTATGAGCTTATGTAGTCACAAAGACACCCTGGAAAAATACGTAAGAAAATTAATACCTGTGAGAGAAGAACGGTTACAAACTGAATGAAAAGGGTTACAAGGATGAGAGGAAGAGTGTTACAGTAGGCATTTTAAATATGTTTAATTTTAGAGCTGATTGCACCACCTAATTAAAACATTAATTATAAATACATAACTGGTTTATGGAGCATGCTGAATAGTTTACATAGAAAAGCCAAGATAATCTAACACTCAAATTATGATGACTAATAAAAGAGTTTAGTACGGTTGCTGAATTTTAAAAATTCATATTCACCATTGCATTTCCCATCACCAGCACAAGTTAGAAAATGTAATTTTTAAAATACAGCAATCACAGGAGCAAATAAATACAAAAGATGCCTTAATGGGAACATTGTAAAGCTTTATTTGTTAACAATAAATAATGGAGATATATACCATGTCTCTGTATATATAAGAACTCAGTATCATAAAGATGTCATTTTTTTCCTAAATTAATACACAAATTCAATGCAAAACCAATCAAAATCCCAATAGTGTGCTCTGTGGAATTTGACTAGTTGATACTAACTTATGTGGAATAATGAAAGTGTAAAGAAGATCCAAGGAAGTTTTTGAGCAATGAAGGAAGTTCAGAAACTTGCCCTTCCGGATAGAAAGATTTATTATAAATGTATAGTAGTTAAGACAGTGTAGTATTGGCACAACTACAGACAGATAGACCAATGAAGCAGAATTGAGGACTTAGAAACAAACATGTCTGTGTGGATACTTGATATATGACAGAAGTTACATTACAAATCAGTGGGGAAAAAAGAGCTACTTCACAAATAGTACTGTGATATTTGGATATCTAAATGGAAAAATAAAATAAAATTGGGTTTCTACTTCACATGTTGCACAACAATCAATTCCAGTAAGGTTAAAAACTTAAAAATCAAAACACAAACTTTCATGCTTTTAAAAGAAAATTTGGAAGCATTTCTTCATAAACTCAAGTAAAGCAAAATTTTTTTAAACTGTGTAAACATACAAACTAGGAAGAAAAAATAAATAAATTTGACCTCACTGAAAATTAAAACTACATAAAAAAGACACCAGAAACTAGTGGAAAAGATAATCAAAAGACTGGGAGGAGAAATTTGCAACACATGTAGTCAACAAAGGATCAATGCACTGAATGTATAGTTGATAAGGAAAACCCCCATCTATTACTTGGCTCATGAGCCACCTGAGATCCCCACCCCTCACGGAAGACCCGCATCAGCATAATACTAACCTATTACCTTAGCCACCTGAGACCCCCACCCTTGGACCACCCCAACTTAATAAAAGTGGGAAAAATTGGGTAGACGGGGCTCAGAATTTGGTGGCGAGACCCCTCTGAGCCCGCTGGCAAATAAACCTTGATTCTCCGACTCTCCGTGTGCCACTCAGTTTGTCCTCTGGACCACCCACTGTAACACTTGCTATAACATAATGAACATCTATAAATTTTAAAAAGCCAGCAACCAAACAGAAAAAAAAATGGCAAATAAACAATTCCCAGAGGAGGAATCTTAATGACCAATAAACATAAGTAAATAAAGACAAATTTTAAACCATTTCATATCCACACATTAGCAATAACACTTGCTGTTAAGGTGACAATTTTGAAACTCATACATAGTTGCTGAGAGTATAAATTGGTCCACCCAGAAAGCAATTTTGAAATACATAGTAAAGTTGAAAATGATACACACATTGGCTCAGCAGCTTCAAAGTATTTACTGTGTAGGAGCTCTTATACATACACAAGAATGTTAAATGAGTGACTAGTCTAGGCCAGACATAGTTTTAGGTGTTTAGGACACAACAGCAACAAAAAATGCAAAGATTACTGCCTTTGTAGAGCTAAAGTTTCAGGGGAGGCTTACAAAATGAATGAATGAATGAATGAATGAATGAACATTAAGTAGAATAAATGCATAAACTAGAATGGAAGTTGATGAGCACTGTGATTAGAAGAAGAAGAAGAAAAAGAGAGACCAGAAGCCCTGGCATGGGAGGGGGCTAACATCAGTATAAAATAAGAAAGAAAGACAGCATAAGTCTGATGACATTTTGGCCAACATCTGAAGAAGGTAGTTAGCCCTTTGCATATCTGAGGAAGAGTGTTCCTGGTAGAGGAAACAGCAAGGAAGCCAGAGTGGCTGAGGTGGAGTGAGCAAGAGGGAGGGTACAAAAGATAAGGTTAGGGAGGCAACAGGGGTCATTTCATATAAGCCCCCGTGGGCCACTGCAAGGATTGTAGCTTCTACAAGAAATAGCGAGACTTTGCAGGGTTTTAAGGAAGAGAATAACATCCTGACTCAAATGATTACTCTAGCTGCTGTGTTGAAGATGTCCTATAGGGTAGCAAGGACAAAAGCAGGGAGACTAGTTAGAAATCTGTTGCAGGACTCAGTGGGGAGAGAGGATGACATTTTGGACCCAAGGTTACACTTACCCGCCTTCCGTGGGAACGGCTTAGATTCTCTGGGTCCCGGCAACGTAATGTGGAAAGTCTCTTCACTCCGGTGAAGCCTTCTGTCTTCAAGTTCCACGTTCAGGCGGCGCGACTTGCCAGGAGTTCCCCAGCCTACAGGGTTGAAGACAGGAATAAGAAAAGAGACAGTAGAAGAGAAAAAGTGGGGTCAGGGGACTCAAAGCTTTCCAGACCAAAAGTCCAGGGAGTAATTCCTCACTCATATTTATTCATCCCAAGAACAAAAGATCATTGTAAATCATACAAACATGTTCTAAAAACATCTCACAGGCAAAACAATGTTCTATAGATTTCCATAAAGATTACATGTCCTAAAGATATCCCATAGGCAAACTTTAAAGATTATTTATAAAGATTAAGATATTCAGGTGCACAATAATCTCACCAAAGCTATTTCTAGCCTAAAGCTAAACAAGAACATAAATTTGGGATTGCAGCCAGGCTAGTTTTCCAGCATGTTGGGCATTCCTGAATGCAGTCCTGGAGCAGTTTTCTGCCCCAGGAGAGAAACTGTTTTCAGTTCCTCCTGCCCTTGGAGTGTTCTTACCATTTGGAAAAGAGCCACACCTATGCAGACTGTCACATCCACAGAGGTTCTTATGACAGCAATATCCCTAGGTCACCTTAACATTTCTAAACTACCCCAACATTTCCCCCTTTTTGTTTAGCAAATATTGATGAAGGAGAACCACCATGGTCGCTATACGTTAGTCTCTTGTTCTTTGCTTTCAGCGAGCTTATCTCCAGACTAAAGAAAAGCATAAACATACAATTAATACAATGCTTAGCAAAGCTATGGCTGAACCGCCAAAAGCAGTTAATTTGCTGGAATGAATTTAATCCATCTGTCACACTATACAATGAATCTGAACCTGCAAGCAACTCTAATTTATGACTAAATGTATCTAAGATTTGTTGATGTAAATTTCCAATTTCTAATGAAAGATTACCTTGATTTAATAAATGTTTCTTAATATTTTCCCATGTGTTGGTGTAGCTTAGAAATTTTAGGGTGACCTAGGAGTATTGCTAGTGTTGAAACCTCTCCAGATGTGACAGTCTGCAGGAGTGTGGCTGTTTTCCAAATAAATGGTAAGGACATGCCAAGGGCAGGAGGAACTGAAAACAGTTTCTCTCCTGGGGTGGAAAACTGCTCCAGGACTGCAATCAGGAACGTCCAACCTGCTGGAAAACTGGCCTGGCCACAATCCCAAGATTTATGTTCTTATTTTGTTTTAGGCTAAAAATAGCTTTGCTGAGGTTAATGTGCACCTGGATATCTTAATCTTTATTAGTGATCTTTAAAGCTCACCTGAATGACGTGTACCTGGTTATTGTAATTCTTTCGGAAATCTTTAGAACTTGCTTGCCTGTGAAATATCTATAGAACATTGTTTACGTGTATGATTTAGGATAATCTTTTGTTCTTAGAATGAATAAATACGAGTGAGGAATCACTCTCGGGGCTCTTGGTCTGGAAAGCCTTAAGTCCCCCGACTCCCCTCTTTCTCGTCTATTGTCTCGTTTCTGTTTCTTACTCCTGAGCTACGCCCTGTTTTCGGCCCTGTTGGCTGGGAAATTCCCGGCCAGTGGCGTCCCAAACAGGGACCTGAAGACAAGTCTTCACTGGAGTAAAGGGACTTTCCACATCACGTTGCCAGGACCCGGGGAATCGAAGTCGTTTCCGCAGAGGACAGGAAAGTGTAACCTCAGGGATTATATAATCAGGGTAACAATGGGGCAAAATCAATCTAAATATTCTGAATATATTCAGCTTTTGCAAACTCTCTTAAAAAGTTCAGGAGTGTCTTTAAAGAGTCAGAATTTTGAGGAATTGTTTCATTTGATTGCAAAACATTGTTATTGGTTCTCTCCTTCCGGAACTTTGAAGCTACCACAGTGGCGGCTGACTGTTCGTGCTTTGCGACGGGCCTATCGAGGAGGAGAAAGAATTTCTCTTTCAGCGTGGTCGTTGTGTAGTTAAATTTCTCTGGCGTTAGAGCTGTTGCAATCCGATTCTGAGTCAAGGGATGGTGATGCAGATGATAGGCGTGAACAAAAAAGTTAAGTAAGGGAGAAGAAACTTTAGGTCAGGACATCGGTCCAGTCACTGAAGATGAAGATCGATATGATTTACCGGCTGAGCCATTGAGTGAGGAAAATGATCCCTTAATTGCAGTTGCTAGCCCCAGGTATGGATCCATGGAGAGACTTAAGGAGGGAAATTTAAGAAAGGAAGAGTTTCCTCCACCACCTCCTTTTTCTGGATCCCATAAGTTACAACCAACCGTCCCTCTGTTAGCAGATACAAATCCATTTCTGGCATCTTCTAAAGCTCAAATTGTAGTTTACAGGAGGGAATTAGGAGAGCTCAACTAGAGGGAAATCTTGAGGCTTATCTTTTTCCAGTAACTTTGACTAATGTTCCCCTAGATAACCAGTATCCCCAGGGGGGATGTACAATATGAACATACTCCCATTCCATTTAAAACTTTGAAAGAACTAAAGCAAGCTTGCATTTCCTATGGTACTAATTCCCTTTGTACCTTGGGATTGTCAACGGAAAAAAGCCAAACTCTGTAAAATAATTTTAAAGGGATTTATTCTGAGCCAAATTTGAGGACCATGACCCGGAGCCACGCCCAAGAGGCCTTGAGCAAGCTGACTCCCTGTGGCTGGGTTACAGTTTGGTTTTATACATTTCAGAGAGATAGGGGTTACAGGTACAGTAATAAATCAATATGTGGGAATCATACATTGGTTTGGCCCCAAAAGGTGGGCCATCTCGAAGGGGGGGCCTTACAGGTTATAGGTGGATTTAAAGATTCTTTGGCTTGTAATTGGTTAAAGACAAGAAGCTTTTTGTCTAAAGGCTTGGAATATTTTAACATAGTTGCTGTTTATCTGAGATAAGCCACAGGGACATAGATTTGTTGTGTAAATTGAGGACCTGCAGGTTTGTCTTGCATACCCTTAGACCTGTTAATGGGTTACAAAGGATGTCCCCAAGAAGGGAGGGGGATATGATAAGGCATGTCTGACCTCTTTCCTCCTGGCAGGCAATTTAATTTTGGGATAGTCCTTTGGCCACAAGGGGGTCCATTTAGTCAGCCAGTGTGGGGGTGAGCCTTAAAATTTTATTTTAGTTCACAGGACTTATTCAAGGCCTGCCACAGGCAGAAAGGCTAATTCCTTGGGACTGGGATATACTTGCCCTAACTGTTCTACATCTCCCGAATTTTTACAATTTAAGACATGGTGGTCCAATGGGGCTCAGCAACAAGGTGCTCGAAATTCGGCCCCAAACAGGCCAGTTTTGATAACTGCAGAACAGCTGACAGGTGGAGGTGCCTGGTTTGAGATACAAGCTCAATTATAGTATGCAGATCAAGCTATTGTTCATGTTGGCCTTTGTTGTTTAAAGCTTGGGAATAAATACTCCCCCCCCACAATCTACGCCATCATTTATTAAAGTAAAACAAGGCAATCATGAGCCATATGTGGAATTTATTTCTAGATTGGAGGATGTGTTAACTAAAACTATTTCCCAGCTGGCCTTTCGTGAGTTGTGCAGCCTCTTTAAAAGAATATATTAAAGCATGCCAAGATATTGGCTCTGACGTATACAAGATGCAATTGTTAGCAGAGGCTATTAAAGGGAAAGGCTTAAATCAGAAATCTCCAAAGACTGCTGCAAAATGTTTTAATTGTGAAAAACCTGGGCACAAGAAAAAGGAGTGTCATCAGATTCCTAAGAAAATGGATTTCAGAAATAACCAACCTATTAATCCTTCCCCTGGATTATGTCCCTGCTATAAAAAGGGAAGGCATTGGGCTAATCAATGTCGTTCTAAATATCATGCTAATGGCCACATTCTTCCTGAGTCATGAAATGGGAATCGGGGCCTGACCCGGGCCCCGAGAAAAACAACACAGGCAATCAGAATCTACAATATCCAGTGTGGCAGCCCCAAAGCTCCAAATCAGTGATTTATCCCCTGCCACAGCCGGAAGTGCTACCTTAGACCTTCCATCTCGTGATAATATATTATTGATACCATCTATGGGTATTGATAGAGTACCCACTGGAGTGTTTGAGCCTATTCCCCCAGCCACGGTAGGATGGATTATAGGTAGAAGTAGTCTGACATCAAAGGGTTTGACAGTCCATCTAGGTGTTATTGATTCAGATTATGAAGGAGAAATTTCAATCATGATGAGCTCAGCCATCCAATATCAGGTACAAGCTGGAGGACGCATAGCTTAGCTTTTACTACTACCCTATATTAAGACAGGAAGTTCTAACATTAAGAGACAAGGAGGATTTGACAGCACAGGAAACCGAGTATATTGGCAGACATTAATGACCAAAGACTGCAAATGCAGTTAAAATTGAATGGAAAAACATTTTCTGGATTCATTGATACTGGGGCCGATGTTACTATAACAGCTAAAAGATTTTGACCAACTCATTGGCCATTGCAACAGGTCCCCACTGTATTGACGGGAATCAGGACAATGACTAATATATTCCAAAGCTAAAATATTTTAAGTTGTCAGAGCTCAGGTGATGAATCTGCCAACTTGCAGCTTTATGTGGCTGATATTGCCATTAATTTATGGGGATTTACTACAACAATGGGGAGCTTTTGTTAGTATTCCTTCTCTTTCTAATACAGCAAAACAAATTATGCTTAATATGAATTTTAATCCCTGTCATGGCCTAGGCAAAAGAGAACAAGGAACAAAAACTTTTGTGACTCCTAAAGAGCATTCTGCTAGACAGGGTTTAGGCTATCCAGATTTAGGAGAGCGACCACTGTTGTTAAAGAGCACCACTATGCTTTGCCACTTAAGTGGATCTCACAAGATCCAATATGGATTGAACAGTGACCGCTAAATCAAGAAAAGCTTGATGTCTTACAATCTTTAGTTGAAGAACAGCTACAAGCAGGCCATATAGACGAATCCAGTAGCCCTTGGAACTCCTCGGTATTTCTAATCAAGAAAAAATCTGGCAACTGGCGAATGTTAACAGACCTGAGAAAATTAATTCCGTCATCCAACCTATGGGGACCCTTCAGCCGGGTCTCCCATCCCCAACTATGATTCCTAAAGATTGGCATTTACTGATCGTAGATTTAAAAGATTGTTTCTTTAATATTCCATTACAAATTCAGGACAGAGAAAAGTTTGCCTTTACCGTTCTGCTTTGAATAATCACAACCCAACCCAAAGTTATCAATGGAAGGTGTTACCTCAGGGCATGCTTAATAGCCCTACTTTGTGTCAACAATTTGTCAATCGACCTCTAGAGCAACTGAGAAATCGTTTTCCTCATAGTTATATTATTCATTATATGGATGATGTTCTATTTGCCAGCCCCACATGACAAAATTTAGATCAATTGTATTCTGAAGCTAGACATTTGTTGCCTCAATATGGTCTAATTATTGCAGAAGATAAAATTCAAACAAGAATACCCATTTTCTTACCCAGGGTCTCTTATAGACCGAAATGAAATAGTCCCTCAGAAAGTACAAATTAGAATAGACAAATTACAAACTTTAAATGATTTCCTACTGCTTCTTGTTCTGTTCCACAAGTGTTCCTTTCTCTTCCGTGCCTCTAATTGGACCTAGTATTTACACTTATTTCCTACATACCATTGACGGAAAAGAAGCTAAACTCTGTAAAATAATTTAAAGAGGTTTATTCTAAGCCGAATTTGAGGACCATGACCCAGAGCCACGCCCAAGAAGCCTTGAGCAAGTGGACTCCTGTGACTGGGTTACAGTTTGGTTTTATACATTTTAGGGAGACAGGAATTACAGGTAAAGTCATAAATCAATACATGGAAAGCATACCTTGCTTTGGCCCAAAAAGGGGGGCCATCTCCAAGCAGGGCCTTACAGGTTATAGGTGGGTTTAAAGATTCTTTAACTAGTAATGGGTTAAAGACCTGAAGCTTTGTCTAAAGGCTTAGAATGTTTTAAGGTAAGGTCTGTTAATCAGAGATAAGCCACCTGACATATTTGTTGTGTAAATTGATAACCTGCAGGTTTGTTTGTCTTGCTAGCCTTAGGCCTGTTAGTGAGTTACAAAGGATATTTACAAGAAGGGTGGGGGGCATGATGTGGCCTGTCTGACCTCATGGCAGGCAATTCAGTTTTAGAGTATCTCGGCCACGAGGGGGTCCGTTCAGTCAGCCAGTGGCGGGCGGGGCGGGGGGAGCCTTAATATTTTATTTTAGTTCACAATACACACTTACACAGCATTTACTATGCTCCAGGGACAATTCTAATCGATTTACAAACATTTATTTTATTCTACTTCATTTCATATGAAAGTCAGTTTTATGTAGTTACTTGTTTATATGACCTTCTCCTTGACTTTGAGATGCCAGAAAACAGAGATGACAGTAAAAAACTAACAAAACCACACAAAAACAAGTTAGTATTCTCGTCCCCACCACTATTATCTCTCCGTTGCGGTATCAAAGAAACCAGAGGAAGAGAACCGACTTGGGTAACAATGTACAAGTATTATAAACAGAGAAGCTATGAAGACCCTCGCGCCCTAACATTTTGCATGTCTACGACCATCCGACTTCCAGAGGCTGAGATTTCTCTGCCTCGCACCCAGGGAGCTGGGATTTCCGGGCCTGTGTTTTGCAATAAGGTGATCACCGAGACGCAACAACCTCCCAATTCCTAGAAAGGCTAAAGCTCTGCTCGGCTCCGGAGCCGGGCTCAGAACGGCTGACGCACTTCCGGCCTGTGTGGTTGAGCGGTTGCGTGGCGGCTGCAACCTCGCTAGGGGTACTGGAGCTTCCCGGTCCCCCGAAGGTGAGTCTCAGCTCCTCATCGGGACCCACCGGGCTCCCGGGAGATTTAAGGTTCGGCGCCTAGTAC
>JAQIFY010003023.1:0-12887 GCA_028533085.1 Varecia variegata | reverse complement strand
AGTAGCTGAGACTACAGGCATGCGCCACCATGCCCAGCTAATTTTTTCTATATAGATTTTTAGCTGTCCAAATCATTTCTTTCTATTTTTAGTAGAGACAGGTCTCATTCTTGCTCAGGCTGGTCTTGAACTTCTGACCTCGAGCGATCCTCCCGCCTCAGCCTCCCGAGTAGCTGGGACTACAGGCATGCGCCACCACACCTGGATAATTTTTTCTATATATATGTTTAGTTGGCCAGATAATTTCTTTCTATTTTTTAGTAGAGATGGGGTCTCGCTCTTGCTCAGGCTGGTCTCGAACTCCTGACCTCGAGCGATCCTCCTGCCTCGGCCTCCCAGAGTGCTGGGATTACAGGCGTGAGCCACCGCACCCGGCCCACCTTATTTTTATTGACAATGAAATATAATTGTGCATAGATATTCTCGTTGTCCTCTTAATTACTTACATAATGATCTCAATTGTACAAAAGTAGGAGAGAAGTTTTGAGATGTTACCTCTGGATTTAGCATTTTCCTCAAAATCCCGGAGTGTGGAGTACTCTCAATGACTATTTTTTATAAGCATTTATGCGTGTTTTAATTTCAGGCCTTTTCACAATGGTTTTTAGCAGATAATTGTCTTCTCACCTTTGCCTGAACATAAAATCCTAAAGTTGGAGGAAAATAAAACGTCTGTGCTAGAGCCAGAGATCCTGTTTTCCCAGAACAGGGGGTTATTGCAGGACATGTTTCAAGGTTTGCTTTCTCGCAGGACTCTGCCAGAAGATGGCATTGTGCCCTCCGAGCCCCCATCCCTGCCCGGAGTCATTAGAAGTCAGTAAAAACTGCAGGGGGAAAGCCCATTAGTCCTAGCAAGGCTGACAGGAAATGAATTTGCTGTGCAGAGCCAGTCAAGGACGATGCCATTAAGGTCTGCAGAGCTACCCTATCCCAGACTAAAGAGTTTTAAATTCTATTGCTGGCACACTAAGAAGACATTTTCATTTCAATTTAGACCGAGGGCTGGAAACCGAAGTAACCGAGGCACAGCAGTTAAGGTTGAAAACAATTATAATTATGGAAGAAACAAGTGCATTCTAAAGGGAATCTGTAGCTATCTAGTTAGCAGAATAGCTAACTCTATATAGTGCAATAATAGTATTAGCGTATAGTATAATTCACATAGAGAATAATAATGGTATATAATTGTTTAATTGTTATGCTGTAATGAGCGTAAGTTGAATCTGTTTTTAATTTTCAATGGTATTTCCTTTTACAAGAGGCTATTTGATAGTAATGCCACGAGAGATTACATTGGCGATTTTTTCCCTTATTTCTTTAAGTAAATCTAGTATGTGCATATGGTAGAAAAGGACACACTAAAGAAGAGTAAAAAATGAAAAGTAAAACTTGCCCTATTAAATTTCTTTTCTTTCTTTTTTTTTTTTTTTTAATTGAGACAGGGTCTCCCTCTGTCACCCAGGCTAGAGTGCCGTGGTGTCAGCCTAGCTCAGAGCAACCTCAAACTCCTGGGCTCAAGCGATCCTCCTGCCTCAGCCTCCCGAGTAGCTGGGACTACAGGCATGCGCCACCATGCCCGGCTAATTTTTCTATATATATATTTTTAGTTGGCCAGATAATTTCTTTCTATTTTTAGTAGAGACGGGGTCTCACTCTTGCTCAGGCTGGTCTCAAACTCCTGACCTCGAGCCATCCACCTGCCTCGGCCTCCCAGAGTGCTAGGATGACAGGCGTGAGCCACCGCGCCCGGCCAGCAACTATTTTATATTTTGTTTATCATGTTACTGAATAACCAAAGGATAGAAACTCAAAAGACTGAAATATACTAAGAGTTGATTTTGTTCTACTCTGTCTTTCATAGATGAGAAAACTAATGCTCAGCCAGAAATAAAATAATTTCCTCCATTGAATAACAAGCAGCTCCCCAGCCCCCACCATCACATTGCATTTGTGAGGTTTGTAGAGTGACCAACTGTTGATTTTCTCCTCTATCCAATGCGCTGGAAGACATATTTAACAATGCAAAAACACAGAACTCTGAAGTGCTTCGATGATAGGATCAATTTCATTTTAAGATAAGCTATAAAAGATCATGAAAATCCTTTGGAAAGTTTTCATGCGGTTGATAGTTTATTTGCACAGATTTCTAACCTGCATGTCTCCATTGCAAATCAGCTGCTGTGCATGAAGATTTTATTTGGAAGAATTTGATGTATTTCATGCAGGACTCTGGTGGATGAGTCTCCTTGTTTGGAGGAAGAACCAGGTCATCTGTTGGAAGATATTGAATTGGTTCAATGACTAATCGAATCAAAGTATGTGGTTATTTGTTTATTGCTTGGTCTGTTCCTAGCCAATGAGGTATTATAAGTAATCCCATTACAAGTACTCCTGGAAAAGTAATTGAAATATAATTGTCAACGAGGTCTGGTGAGCTTGCAGGCAAGTATAATAGCCAAGCCTAAATTTATGCATCATGATTGTCAGGCATCAGGTTTAATTTATGTCATCTGTATGAGTTGGTGGCTGTGTTTTCCTGGTTGAGCCAAGCGAGGTGCTGAATGCAGACCCAAGAAGCACTTTCTTCTCCCCACCCCCTGCCCCCGGCTACTTTATCAGGGCATCGCTCTTAAGTGCTTCCATCAAAGAACGTAGTCGCTGCCAGGAGTCTCATTTGCTGCCAACATGAGAGTTTCGCGATAGATTTTTGATTTGAGGGTAACAGCTCTTTCCAAGGAGGAGCCGGTGACAGACACTGACTCTCTAGGTAACTGTGAGATGTTATAGAACAACAGAATGAGCCTGGTCCATGCAGGCAGGAAATAAGTAGGTTTGGATCCTAGTCCAAAGATGATGACATGTTTGTTATGAGAATCAAATGAGATGATGGAGGTCAAGCACTGGTGGGGGTATCTGATACGCGCTGTGTAATTCTTAATTCCCTCTACACATCCAACTCTACTTCTCTGGATTCCTTTGGAAACTAAATTGCACGGTTAGAGAAGGGGGACAGGGAGCGTTGTGCTACCACAGAAGCCGTCTTATGGGTAGACATGACTTTCCAACAAAGGTAGAAGAGAGACTAGGATCTCCACTCTCCACTGTGCCCCATTGCTTACCCCAAGCTTAACTGCAAAGAGTGAAAATCCCATTACATCTGGTTCCCAGAAGCGTTGTCTTTGGACATGTTGCTCAGAGACCTGCCATGATGATAACTGGCCCCACATTCCAGGGTGAGGCACCCCAAGAGTGGCCCCCAGTTGCTCATGGAGTCTCAGTGCTCAGGTCAAGTGGGTAGATACTTTTCTCTATGAAAGGTGAACAGTAACTACAGACCCTAAAGTTAGATAGACATCAAGATCCAGGGACAGGATCAGACATGACAACTATAATACATTTTTTAAAAATTTTGGTAAAATCTACATAAAAAAATTTACCATTTTAACCATTTTTAAGTGTACAGTTCAGTGGCATTAAGTATACTCATAACCACCACCACTATCCGGCCGAAGAACTGTTTTCATCTTCCAAAACCTGAAACTTTGTACCCATTAAACAATAACTGTCCCTCCTCCAGTCCCTGGCAACCTCCATTCTACTTTCTGTCTCTGTGAATTTGACCACTTTGATACCTCCCAGAAGTGGAATCATACAGTATTTGTCCTTTGTGACTGGCTTATTTTGCTTAGCATAAATTCTTCACGCATCATCCACATAGTAGCATGTGTCAGAATTTCCTTCCTTTTTATGGCTGAATAATAGTCCATTGTAGGTATTTATCACATTTTATTTACCTATTTGCCTGTCGACACTTGGGTTGCTTCAATTCTTTGGGTATATACCCAGAAGTGGAATCGCTAGATCATATCGTAATTCCATTTTTAATTTTTGAGGAACCTCCGTACTGTTTTCCGGAGTGGCTGCACCATTTTATCTTCTTACCAGTAGTGTGCAAGGATTCCAACTTCCCTACATCCTAAGTAACCCTTGTTATTTTCTTTCTTTCTTTTTCTTTTTTGATCATAGCTGCACTAGTAGTACGAAGTGATAGATTTTTTTTTCTTTTTCTTTTTTTTTTTTTTGAGACAGAGTCTGGCTCTGTTGCCCAGGCTAGAGTGCCGTGGCGTCAGCCTAGCTCACAGCAACCTCAGACTCCTGGGCTCAAGCGATCCTCCTGCCTCAGCCTCCCGAGTAGCTGGGACTACAGGCATGCGCCACCATGCCCGGCTAATTTTTTTCTATATATATTTTAGTTGGCCAGATAATTTCTTTCTATTTTTAGTAGAGATGGGGTCTCGCTCTTGCTCAGGCTGGTCTCGAACTCCTGACCTCGAGCGATCCTCCCGCCTTGGCCTCCCAGAGTGCTAGGAGCCCAGGAGTTTGAGGTTGCTGTGAGCTGGGCTGACGCCACGGCATTCACTGTAGTCCGGGCGACAGAGGGAGACTCTGTCTCAAAAAAAAAAAATAAAATAAAAAAAGACTGATGCTCCACTGGTACCCACTGGTAGGCTGTAGCGGTTATGTGTATGTGGTGTCTGTTCTGGTTAGTCTGATTACGGGTTGTTATTATCACTGCTGCTCTAGTGATTTATACTGTCTGACACCACTGATCTAGGAAGCCCTTCTTGACATCTGTCCCTGCCTTCATCTCCTGTCCAGTTGAACTATCAGTTCCTTCTGTGTCTCTCTGCCATCCCTAGTGGATGTCCATCACATCCACGTAGGGGAATCGTGGCCTCCAAAGATATCAGATCTTAATTCCAGGAACCCTTAAATGTTACCTTATTTGGAAAAGGGTCTCTGCAGATGTAATTATGGATCTCGAACTGGGGAGATTATATTGGATTCATCCAGGTGGGCCCTCCAAGCCCACCTTCCAAGAGACAGGTCTGGGGAGATTTGATACAGACGCCGAGAAGGCTGTAGAGGTGGAGCAGATAGAGGTGTGCAGATGTCAGCCTTGGAGACTGCAGTGATGCGGCCACAAGCCAAGACATGCCGGCTGACACCAAAGCTGGAGGGAGCAAGGAGCAGATTCCCCCCAGAGCTTCTGCAGGGAGCACCGTCCTGCAGACACCTTGCTTTCAACCCCCTGAGAATGATTTCAGACCCTGCACTTCCAGAAATGTGAGAGAATAAATATTCCAGCTACTGCACGGAGCATACACTAAAAACCTGCTATCGTTTTATCTGAAATTCAAATGTAATGAGGCACAGGCCTCCTGTGTTTTATTTGGTAACCCTAGATAGAGACTTTGTTTTAATCGTCTCTGTGTCATTGTTTAGCACAATGTTTGGTAAGTGGATGGCGGGTGAATGAGTAAATGATATGATAATTTTGCAAAGAGTTAAACAGTATTTTTACTATTGAAATTTCCAAATTTTGAATTAATGTTTAGCAGTGCTGGGCAAACGAGATGAACCTGCAGGGCAAGCTGGCTTGTAGGTGGCCTGGCATTTCCAACTCTCTCCTAGGGGATGAAGTTGAAGTTCATTAGCATGGCCTCCAAGGCCCCCAAACTCAGTGAGTGTCAGTGAATTAATTGAACTGACGGTGACCCAGTACTGTCCTTAAGAAACTTACAATCTGCTTTAGGAGACAAATGTGTGCAAAAACACCTTCCCAGAGGTGCGTGTAGGTATCACACGTGTTCTGGGCTGTAAGGAATGATACACCAGAGCCATGAAATGGACAGATGCAATTGACACGCACTGTTCTCTGAGGATTGCTAGGGGGTGGCAGAGGCGCTGGGTGACGGTGAATTTCACCCACGTTTGTAGAAAGGGGGCAAACTTTGGATTTTGATGTACAGTCAGGCTTGACATGGTTCCTTAGCAAAATTTAGAACGAATTTTAAAACTTTGTGAGCACTTAGATTGGGGAGAAATAAACAAAGAGTCAGTTTGGGTTTACAAAGAGCGAGTGAGATCAAACGAACTGTGGTCCTTTTTGTCATAGGTCTCTTAGTTAGTAAGGAAATGCTGAAAATGCAATATTTGAACCTAGCCTTGGGCGATCTCCCAGAAGGCAGCACTTGGTTGTTTTGTTACAGGACTTGGTCCTTTGCTCTTGGTCAGACTTCGCAGATGAGACCAAAAAAAAAAGACATAGTTATTAAATTTGTAGATGACTAGTTTTTAATGCCTGAGAAAATAGAATTAGGGTTTATAGTTAGGCTGAAAGTATGGACCAATATTGAAAAGATGAAATTTCACCGGGATATATCTATCTATATCTATATATATGCAGATAGATTCAACATTCATGGTGCTTAAATTCAAGGAAATGAAGGTCTGTTTTAAGAACAAGCCAGTGGAAAAGTTCTCGTGTTTTCAGTGGACTGCAAACTCAACGTAGCCAACGGTGGAAGGAGTGCCAAGACACATGCACACAAATTGAAATTGCATTAATAACCGAGGAGCGTTCAGAATAAGGGAAGCAATAGTCCCGCTTCTTTGGGATCTGAGACCACACACACTGGTAGTGTTGTTGCATCCTTTCCTGGGTCCCCTCGTTCAAGAGAAAACACTGACAAAGTGGAGCATGTCCGGATGGGCCATCAGGACAGTTGAAGAGTGAAAAATCATGTCAAATGGGAAATGGCTGAATAAACCCGGAGTATAATTGCTCTCTTCAATTAGGTGGAAGAGGAAGTACACAAATTTCATGCCACTCCAGAGAGCAGAACTTAAAACCAGTGGAGAATTTGAAAAAGCAAATTATGAATCGATACAAAGAAGAAATAAAAACTAGGGCTCTTAAAATTTTAGTGGGATTAAGTATTAATTGTAAATATTGTCGAGATGATAATTCTTCCCAATTCAATTTCAATCAAAAGCCAGTAGCAAACAAAAGGAAAAAAAAAAAAAAGGATTTTTTTGGGGGGGTTGGGGCGAATTCCAAAAATTACCTAGAAAAATAAATAGACAATTAAGGGTTTGGATATTGAAAAGAGAAGTTTGGTTCATTATAAAGCTATAAATTAAACTGACACTGGGGCAGACAAATCAATGGAATGGTTATCTCAGAAATACACTCTGATACATCAATAATTTAATAAAAGACAAAAGAGGTATAACAACTGGGGAGAAATACAGGGCTTATTTAATATTAATACACTTTCTAGGACAATTAGTTTGGTAATTGGGGAAATACAAAATACTCCAAACCAACTTCCAGGTAATTTAAATTAAATGTTAAATGGTTAAAAAAAAAAATCAAGCCATAAAAATTAGAAAAAATTAGAAGTGAATATTTAGAAAACCCCTGCATTTGGGGAGAAATTTTGTGTTTTATATTTTGGTGTAAAACATTTCAAATAAATAAATAGAATAACAGGATAAATATCTATATATGCCTTACTAAAAATAAATAGAATAATATGACAAATATCCATATATTCCCTATCTGGGTTTACCAGTTGTTAGCACTTTGCCATATTTATTTTCTTTTTAAAGCATTTGGAAGTAAGTTATAGACATATTGCTTCACCCTTACATTCTTTAGCATACATCTCTACAATAAGCATATTTTTCTTTTTTTTTTTTTTGAGACAGAGTCTTGCTTTGTCGCCCAGGCTAGAGTGCCGTGGCGTCAGCCTAGCTCACAGCAACCTCAAACTCCTGGGCTCAAGCGATCCTCCTGCCTCAGCCTCCCGAGTAGCTGGGACCACAGGCATGCGCCACCATGCCCGGATAATTTTTTCTATATATATTTTTAATTGTCCAGCTAATTTCTTTCTATTTTTAGTAGAGACGGGGTCTCACTCTTGCTCAGGCTGGTCTCGAACTCCTGACCTCGAGCGATCCTCCCGCCTCGGCCTCCCAGAGTGCTAGGATTACAGGCGTGAGCCACCATGCCCGGCAGAATTGCTGTTTTTAAATTGCCAAAGTTAATTTTAGTTATAAAAGTCAGCAAAATCCCAAGAAACTCAAAGCAAAAAGATACTTCTTAAGTAGAAAAATATATCATTTTTATTTTCCGTACCTTAGTTTAATAATTTGCTCTTCCCCCACTGAATAATCACAAAGTACACAAACCTTTGGTTTTCATTATTTTGTCTTTGTTCCTTGCATTTAACGTGGATTGTACTATTTTCTTGTATGTTTATTAAGGTTATAATATCAGTACTTAATAGTATTTATATAACCTCTATGTTACGGACATAATTCGCTCTAATAATAATCTATATAATTATTCATGTAAGAATACATTTTTCATTTCATATAAAATATTTAAGTCATTTATTTGTTTCGTACCGTGTTTGTATGTGCTATTTTCCCCCGAGAAGATAACTAGGATGCTTGTGACTGTGGAATTTAATGAGAGTCCGTGCCAAGAAATTCTCCAGTTCTCTGCAGACACCAACTTAGTGCCCTACAATTTAATTCAGTTCCGACACTAAGTACCCAGAGTTAAAGCAGACACTGCAGATTGAGGGCTCGGTCCCACAAGGCTTCAGGTGCCCATGGCAAGGACTGGGTCCCCAGGTTACCCACACTTCTGTGCAGCTTGACTACAAATGGGGGGTTCCCATGACCCCCTCCTTAGGTTTGATGATTTGGCTGGACCAGCGCATAGAACTCAGGGGAACACTTTACTTGCTATTACTGGGTTTTATAGAGAATAAAGGACACAGATGAACAGCCAGGCGAGGAGGCTCATAAGGGGAGTTCTGGAAGGGTCTCGAGCACAGGAGCTTTTGTCCCCGTGGAGCTGGGATGCACCAGCCTCCCAGCACGTGAATGCATTTACCAACTCGGAAGCTCTCCCAACCCTATTGTTTAGGGTTTTTAGGGAGATTCCATTACCTAGGCACAATTAATGAAATCATTGGCTATTGATGATTAATGCAATCTTCAGCCCCTCTCCCTTCGGTGGAGGTGGGGTGGATCGGAAAGTTCCAACCCTGTAACCACAAGGTTGGTTCCTCTAGTTAACTAGCTCCCATCCTGAAACTACCAGGGCAGGCCCCCATCCTCAACCAAGGCTCAGCTCCTGAGCATACACTCGGGTATGGTGAAAAGGGGCTTATTCTGAATAAAAGAAGATGCTCATCTCACCCCATCACTCCGGAAATGACAAGGGTTGTAGGAGCTCTGTGCCCGAAACCAAGGATAAAGATCAAATATATGCATTCCTTATTATATCACTATATCACGGAATCCATTCATTTATTCTCACCACGTGTTGAACACCCATATGTTTAAATTGCGCGGTACCAAAGTGCATGATATTTAATGGGTTTATAAGCTGGTTGGTGATATTCTGTTTCCATGCAAATATCTGAAATATAGTTGACAAATCAAATGCATAGGAAGCAATTCAGTTAAAGTAGGAAAAAAGTGAATTTTCCCCTCTGCTAGAGAAGAATTGTGTTTCTGGTCACTGCGGTCTAACTTGGCTATGATTTTGCTTCATAAAGGCATGATGATTTTGGTTATTCTCACATTAAAGGTTGCATTTAGGGCCGGGCGAGGTGGCTCAGGCCTGTAATCCTAGCACTTGGGAGGCCGAGGCGGGAGGATCGTTTGAGGTCAGGAGTTCGAGACCAGCCTGAGCAAGAGTGAGACCCCGTCTCTACTAAGAAAAAAAAAAAAAAGGTTGCATTTATTACCATTTGTCATAATTAAATGAAGATACAACATGGTTTTGTTACTGGCCTTCAGATTCAGTATTAGACACAGAATATTGTATAAGGACTCCTGATAAGGCTGTTATGCCTTGTCTTATCACAGAAATAGAATTAGAAGCCTGTGACAAATATTCAGTCCCCTCCCTCATTCTGATAATCCCCTGTTGTCCTAGCTACATAGTAGGTGATCAATAAATGGCTACTGAATGCACAAATGCAAGATGCACGGGCGGTTCTGATTCCTGCCTGCTCATCTGCCTGTCTGTCTAGATCTGTAAGTCCGTTTCCTCAGTTTCCCCAAACCAGGCGTGGAGCTCCAGTTACATCTGATCCATTTAGGCTGCAAACAAATCCAAGTGCTTTTCTTGCTTTTTTTTTTTTTTTTTTGTTGTTGTTGTTCTGTTTTGTTTTGTTTTTTTTCCTTCTTCTGTTAAAAACAGAAGGAACCAGGCAAGCCAAAAAATTATTATTATTTTTTTTGAGAAAGCAACAATCTCGTACTCTGTCCCACCTGCTTAATTAAATGCAAGCGGAAGGCAGGACATGCTGCAAACCAGGCGTGGGAAAGAGGCTGGGCTGTCAGGGCTGGCTGGGCTGATGTCAGAGCAGATCATGTGGTGCTCGGCGGGCAGCTGGGACTGGCCCGCTGGAAGTCGATGGATTCCAGTCCGGGGCTGGAGTGGGAAAGTCGGTTCCTGGGCTGCAGCCTCGCAGACATCAGCCTGCTGGGAAGCTGGGGGGACGCTGGGGCTTGCCCTCCTCCGGGGCCCCTGCTGCTGCATGACTCCCGGGCAATTGCAGAGAGACGCTGCTGCCTCCAGTAAGTGCTCAAAGCAGGTCTTTCTTTGCAGCATTGGGGAAGCGGGAGGGGGTGTCGCGTTGCTAGAGGGGGTGCTGGAAGCCCTTTGTAAAACCGCCTCCCGGGATCCGGGCTGGGCGGTGTCGCTTTGCATGCCATCCCGGAGTTGCAAAGCAGCAGCACTGGGGTGCAAATGTCCCCCACCCCTGATTTCCGTTTGTTCTCCCTGTGATGTGTTTTTTTCTGATCTACATTTTCTATTTTTGTCATTGTAGGGCAGATTTTTTTTTTTTTTTTTTTAGATCTGGGTAGAGGGAATTGCTTTCAGATTCCCAGATTCCCAGACTCAAGAGTGGACTTGGTGTCCTCTGCATCGTGAGCAGGGAGAGGGGACCGAGGGTGGTGGCTCTCTTGGTTTCAGAATCGACGCTTGTGTTAAGACGTTGGCTGCATCTGTGCAGGAGAAGCGTTTAGTGGCTGCCACCCCTTGTCTGCTCTGAGTGAGTAGGTGGCCAGAGAGAAAGCCAGGTGAACCAGCAGGAAAGAGATATGCTTAGTTTTCGGTAAATAGCAGTGCTGTTAATATATTGCTTTTATTATGGTCCAAATTTATATTAGGTAGTGTCAGCTGGGAGAACAGCTGCTGGCAGTTAAGAATGATGGAGTTCTCCCTCCCTTCTCCCAGCGAGTGAATTGTCTTTCCTGCTTCAAAAGCCCGATTAAAGAGTGGTGAGAAGTCTGAGAGATACAGATTTAAAAGCACTGGGTTATTTTATTTTATTTTATTTTTTTTGCTGGTAGCAAACACAGCATTCCCATACTCATGTATCAGGAATGATTCTCATCTCTGCTGATATCTTAGGTGTGGCCTTTTTGCAGAGTGAGGGACTAAATCCAATAACATCTTACTGCTCCTTCTGGGCGTACGACACTAAATTTTGTTTTAGAGACCGAAAATAAACGCGTGTGGCTGGAAGGAGAAAGAAAGGGAGATTTATAAGAGCAGATTGTTTATTTGTTCTGGCACGTTCCTGTGAACACCTGATAGAGTTTAAGTCAAGGTGCGTGGTATCCTTTTGAAAGGCAACTAATTAGGCTGTGTCTTTCAGCCTGGAGAAAAATCTTTATTCTTTCTTTTTTTTTTTTTTTTTTCCCTCCCCAAGTCTTTTCTTTGAGTCTCTGCATAGACTGTAAGCTTTGGGGCCAAAGACTGATTCCAGAAACATTTAAGCATTGAAACTTTCGGGTGGAAAAGGTGATAGTATGAAGGTCTAAAGCTTTTGCAATAGATGATTTAAGTCACAGAACACCAAACAGCTGAAGAGAGCCTGCCACACCCATGGTGTTGTGAACGCCAATTATTCACTTGTCATTTTCTTCCACTGAGCTGCATCAACACTAGGGCAGAGACAGTTGCAATTCAGCCTTTGAGGCTGTCTCAGGTGCACGCCATGTACAAGGAAAGCCACAGAGGAATGGAAGACCCCACCCCTCAGCCCGCCTTGTCCTTGTTCCATATTGTCGAGGGAAGCTAGATTTACCCCAAAAAGGATCTCTCTTACTGCTTGTGTTTTTGCATTCTTGTTAGCCATCTCATGGAGCCCAGTGTGTGGGGTTCAGGGGTCCTCTCTTCCTGACCCAGCCCTCTCTCTCTGTCTGCCTCGACCACACCCCCTTTTTTGGCCACATGCCAAAAACTCTCTCTGAAGGGGACCCTGATAAAATGGTGACCATGCTTGGGGACAGCGATTCCTCCATCAAAAAACCAAGGAGCTCTCCTTTCTCTGCAGATGCACAGCGTCAGCTTTTTAGGGGAGAGATGCCCACTTATGGGGCTTTTAGAATTTCTTTTCTTTCAATATGAATACAGTGACAAGAAAGGAAACGGGAGAAAGCTATTTATGTTCCTATCTCGCTCACATGAACTCTGTTTAATGTCTTTGTATTTCCTTCTTGTTTTAATCGTCACATTAAGCTGGCTGTGTTTAATGCAGAGAGGGGCTGTCTACACCCCAGATTTCTGCTTTTCACGGAAGGCACCTGCAGTTAGTGACTTAGCGCTAGAACAGAGCTAAGGACAGACGGACAGCTCAGCGCTGTATTTTACTGGCCAGAGTTATACATCTGATGAGTTATACAGATCTCTTGACTCCCAGTCCAGTGCTCCTTGTGTAATCACGCAGCCCAAGGAGAAAACATTTTCTTACAAAATTTGGCATTTTTTTCAATTTCAGGTTATTTTTCATTTTCTTTAAAATGCTTCGGTATTGCTAGAATAGTAAAATCGGTGCAATCTCACCCTGCCTCCCTAAGAATGTCTTGGAAGGTCTTTACAAAGAAATTTAATTTCTGTTTTCTTAGGAGAGTAGCGTTGTGGGTCACGTGATGAGACTGCAAATGCCAGATGGTTGGAGCTGTCCCACCTTGGCTTACTGGGATTGGGGTGCAGCCTA
>JAQIFY010003022.1:0-12888 GCA_028533085.1 Varecia variegata | reverse complement strand
TATCTCCGTGAATAAATTCTTCATTTCCAGGAGTTCAGTTTGATTTTTCTTCAATAATTCTATTTCTTTAGTGAATTTTTCTTCTAAGTCCTGGATTTTCTTTATGGTTTCTTTGTGATAGTTGTTTATTATTTCTTGCATACAATTCAGCTTATTCATGATCCATGTTTGAAATTCTTCCTGAGACATGTTGCTACTTTGAATCTGGTTTGTGTCCATTGGTAGAGAACTGGAATTCCTCTTTGGGGGCAACATTTCAGTTTGATTCTTTACACTCCCAGAGTTCTTTCGCTATGGCCTTCCCATCTGGATCAATCATTAGATCTCTCCTTCTAGCTTTAGTCTGGATAGAGGCACGCTGTGCTCACTGGTCTTAGGTTGTGTAGCGGCCTAGATGTGTCACTTCCTTCGCCACTAGGGGGAGCCTGTTGGGTATTATTTAGGATTTCACTACCTCAGCTGGGTGGCTGTTTCTGATGGGTTCAGCCCCAGAGAATTAATTTGATCTAATACCGGTTTGACGAGTTAAGTCACTGGGTTGTGCTGGTTGCAACTGAAAGCTTCTTTTTCTTGACTCTTTCTCTCCGGAGATGGGTTCTGCCTCTCTCTGCGCGAAAGACAGTGACTAGGGGGGAGGGGGCGGAGCCCTCACTCTCCCAGCGCCCCCGCTGCTTCAGCTCCCACGGGCACACACCAGGCCCGCTCCTATGACTGCATGATTCACACACCCCCCTGTCACGACTGGGGTAGCACTCAGTGTTCATGCAGAGGCGGAGCTCCCAGTGGGGGTCCACAGCACCCAATCTCTCCGGCACCCAATCGCTCTGCAGGGCAAGGCTGAGGACCCCAAGATGGCGACTGCCAGTCTGCAGATCGCCGGCGTTCGGGGTGAACAATCAGGGTCCGGCAGGCACCGGAGCCAGGGGTCTGGCGAGCCCAGGAGCCCACAGTAGCTCCCCGGCAAGACAGCGGCCAAGGGAGAGGCCCAACTCCGAGTGTCTGTCACTGTATTTCACCTTAAGGCAGTTCCGACCCTCCCCCCGCCAAGTGGCGACCCCGTGCAAATTAAGAGTTCTGGCCTTGGGTGATCTCTGCGGACAGGAGACATTAGAGGGATGATATCTTTTATTAATGTTATATTAATATTTTAGGCAGAGTAAATCATGGAGAATAACAAACACTGGTGTACTATCCACAAAATTGGTGATGATTATCTTGAGGAAACTTGGCACGCAGGGATTTCTGCATACACCCAGTTCATAAGTGTGTCACTGGAATTGAGCAGAGAAGTGTTTGTTTATGAACATTTCCCTACGGTATTGGTTAACCAGAATTCTCTAGGCAGAGGTATTGAAAAAGGAAAATAATCTTATAGACCTGTCAATATACACATGCCCCTGATCATACTTTAATGAGAAATAAAAGTTGCTGTAAAAATATCTTTTATTAACTACTTTATTAAGGTATGGCTGACATGTAAAAAGCTGTACATAATTAACATATACAACTCAAGGAGTTCAGGGATAAGATACACCCTCAAAGCCTTCAAGGCCACGGATACATCCATCACCACCCAAGTTTCCTACCACTTTCTTTAGTATTAGTATTTTTTTTTTCTGGTGAGAACAGTTAACATAAGATCAGCCCTCAGAAAAGTACGCAACACAGTATTATTAGCTCTGGGCACTGTGCTGCATATAGGATCTCCAGATCTTATTTATTTTGCAAACCTGAAACTTGTGCCCTTTGACTGTCACCTCCCCATGTCCCTCCCTTTCCAACCCTGGAAAGCACCATTCTACTCCCTGCTTCTATGAGTTTAACTTCTGTAGATTCCACATATAAGTGATATCATACAGTATGTGTCTTTCTGTGTCTGGCTTATTTTACTTAGCATAATGTCCTCCAGTTCCATCCATGATATCACAAATGTCAGGATTTCCTTCTTTTTTCACTTTTTAAATATATATATATATATATGTATATATATAATACACATGTATTATTTATTTGACAATATTTCAGGGGTACAAATGTTTTTGGTTACGTGGATTGTTTTTGTAATGCTTCAGTCCGGGCTATAAGTGTTCCCATCACTGAGATAGTGCTCATTGTACCCGTTAGGTAGGTTTTTGCCCAGCCCTCCTCCCACACCCCCTGCTTGATTTCCACTGAGTTTTACTTCCCTCTGTGCACATGTGTGCTCATCAGTTAGTTCCAATTTAATAGCGAGTACATGTAGTATTTGTTTTTCCATTCTTTAGATACTTCATTTTGGAGAATGGTCTCCAGTTCCACTCAAATTCCTACAAAAAGCATTAATTCATCCTTTTATGGCTGAGTAGTATTCCATGATATACATAGACCACATTTTGTTAATCCACTCATGAGTTGATGGGCACTTGGTTTGATTCCATATCTTTGTAATTGCGAACTGTGCTGCAATAAACATGCACGAGCAGGTGTCCTTTGGGCAGATGCGCAGTGGTGGGACTGCTGGATGGAATGGAAGGTCTGCTTTAGTTCTCTGAGGAGTCTCTGTACTGTTGTCCATAGAGGTTAATACACACATACATACACATATATATACACATACACATACACGCACACACACACATTTTCTTCTCCTATATCTTGGCTTTTAAAAATATCTTTTAATCTTATTCACCTCTTGAAAGCAAAATTTTTTGAAGGAGATGTATTTTTTTCTCTGTGAAATTTTGTTATTTTGATTCCTCAGTGCAATGTTCATTGTTAGAAATGGAAGATTTTCTTAGGACAAGCTAAAAACATTACTTTTGTATTAAATTCTCCATAAATATAAGGTTGAGATATATTTCTTTCAAACTTTGAGAATAATTTAAATTTGCAAATTGTCAGTGAGGCAGTATTAATTTACGTATAAACTTCCTTCTGTGGTTGATAAGGTGCTGAAATTATACCTCACTGCTATATTTTAAAGCATGTATTTATAGAATTGAGAACAGTAATAGTACATCATCATAATACAGCATTCCACACTCTGAAATGATCTTTAGGATAAAGCAAAACCATATTACTTCATCTTCATGGAGAAAAAGCACAAGAAACAAGTTAACCTTTAAGCAGCTGATGCTATGTTAACAATTTCGACACTGGCAATTGTTCATTGTTCATTTAGTTAAATTTAAGTACTTGTCGATTTTGTGACTGTCTAGTTTTCTAGTTTATGACTTAATGGCCTAAGTAACATGAAAATAAAATAAAACAAAGAGCTTTTATTCATATATTTATAGCAAATGACTGCTATCAGATAATAACTGAGAGCAAGACATAATTATGTTCTAGAGAGTTGACAGTAATTATTGATTAAAGAAAAATGATGGTTTAGGAGAAAGAACATGGGCTTAGCATCAAACAGATGTCAGATGCAACCTAGAATCTACATGTTACTGACTAGGCAAATTTCTGAACCTCCCTGCTCTACTTTCTCTTCAGATTTTACGTGGGGCTGGGACACTACTGGCCACTGGCTTGCAGAGCTGTCTCAGTGACTAGAAGTTACGTAGGGAAGTGTCTGGCACAGAGGGTGGCATGAAATAGGGGCTTAATTTGGCAATATTGATATTAGTGGTATAATTATCTACAGATTGAGACTTAGGAAAAAAAGGGCTAAGTCCATGATGATTGGCTCAAGAGAAAAATACGGCATGAGCCACACTGACTCATGTCACAGCGTTTCTGTCTACTGTGGTATGTTGACAACATATACTTGGAAAACAAAGCTGCTGCATGATTCTCATTAGATTCCCTAACGGTGTCCACACATGCATCAGAAGAAAATAGAATAGATCCAGGCTTTTCCAGGAGAGGCTGGTATCTTTCATGTCTTTCAAAGACGTGTGATTGGTGAAAGGCTACAGAACACTAGCATTGCCACACGGGCTGCACGGGCCGCGGACACCAGAACCACAGCAGGGCCCCTGCTTGCACCTGACCACAGTCAGACGGGGGCTCACTAGTAGGGTAAGGACTTAGAATAAAAAAAAGAAAACAATGATGCCGTGACCCCACAGTCTGGGTTTATACTTTTCATTTTTGGATAATTATAAAGGTGCCTCTTTCATTCTTAAAGTGTCTTGGTTTGTATGATATATGGCCATGCTACTACTTAGTTACATGACAAAAAAGCCAAAAAATGAAATAAGCATGATCTGACCATTCAAATTCTGGTCTACCAGAACAAAACATAAAATCGTAAGATCAACATGCAAATATGCACTCTTCGGTGTATAGACAGAGCACAGTCTCTGTCTCTCCCCCTCTCTCTTCCTCCCCCTCTCCCTCATAACAAAATCACAAGCCAATCTTACCATTATAGGGAAAAAAAAGACAGATGGATACCATTCTTACCAGGAAGTTCTGCCTAATACTATGGTATAGTTATGTCTTTATCAATTCAGACTTGGTAGCTTCATAACTATAAACACAAGCCCAACATATTGCCCAAGGGTTTGGAAGCAGAGTAGCAAGAGATCCAATGTCACAGCCTAAGACCTAACAGTTTCTACTCAGCCTGTGTGACAAATAACCATTGGTCTTTCTCCTCAGGAAGGCAATGAGCCCAGCAGAGGCATAAACAGCAAATCTATGCACACGTACTTATCAAGTGCCCATAATATGTTAGGGACTCCATATTGATAAGAAAACTATACCAGGGCCGACATGACATCAATTCTCACACAACCTCAAAATGTGCGTATTAATCAGAATAGCATTCATCAAAGAGTGATGAGAAAACAAGTCTATAAACAGATAGTGCAAAAGCTATATCCAGAGCATCATGGCAATGACCAATATCAGACACATCAAGTGAGTAAGTGAGGGAGGCACTGTCAGAGCTGGGAAAATGCAGTTTAAGAGCACTAATGGATTGTGCCTATTTTATTAGCTATGGAGGGAGAAGGATGATATTCCTGGAACTGGTTTGCACAATCATAAGAGATGGGTTAATAAAATATAAAATCCAGGCTTGTTATCCAAGGAAATGTTGGAGAGTGGCATGCTCATACAAGAACAGTTGTCTGGGATCACTTACATCTTTTGCATTTGGTTTTGCCACTATCGACTCAACAGATTTAAAGGAAAACAAACCTATTTCCAAGTGACAATCGCAGTCATGTGTAGCTTTGGGATAAGAATTGGGATCAAGAGCTAAATTTCAACCCAATTATTCTGGACTTCAATAGCATCTCTATATTGAAATTTTAATATTTACACCTCAGCATTTCATTTCTAGTCCTTACTCTCTTTTGTTCTCTAGGGATGAAGTGCAAAAGAAGAAAATTGCAGCATAACTGATATTCAATCCATTCATTTTTCAAATAGAATTTTCTCTGATAGCGTTTTTACTGGTGTTGAGAGGAACATATGAGAGGTGCCTTAGGAATAAGGAAGGAGAAATCACATTTGGAGCCAAATTTAAAGAGGTTCATTTTTGAAGATTAAAGTTCAATGTGCATGTTTTTGGTATTCTTACTGAAGCACTGATAACTTTTCAAGATGCAAAAATAGTTTCCCCTATTTTATAGACATGATTATAAATATTACTATGGTTGCTTCATTCTCAGAAAAGTGTTACCATGAAGGAGATTTAGGGGCAGGGTACAGAAGGAAGATAGGAGATGTAGGCTGAACTGTACAGGATGAAATCGCTTTGGAGAACATGGAGTTCCATCAGCCCTTGAGACCCTGTCCCGCCACCAGGGCTCATATCCTGTTGACATCATTTAAGAACTATCCAGAAAATTCTGTCTTCTATTTTATCATGTGATTTTTCCAAATCTCGTATAATCCATTCTATCCATTTTCCTCCACTGCTCTTAGAACTGTTTATCTTTACTTCCATATATTAATTTTGTTATCTCTATGTTATAAACTATTTTAGGGCACTAATTGTATCTGTGTGTGTGTGTGTGTGTGTGTGTGTGTGTGTGTGCATGAATGTGTGCACAAGTGCACAAAAGAAAGAGCAGATAATAAAGACATCTGCACAAGAATGTTTACGGCAGCACAATTCACTATTGCAAGGATGTGGAAACAACCCAAGTGCCCATCAATTCATGAGTGATTTATTAAAATTTGGTATATGTATACGATGGAATATTACTCAATTATAAGAAACGATGGTGATCTAGCACCTCTTATATTTTCCTGGATTGAGCTTGAGCCCATTATCTGCAGTGAAGTATCACAAAATCGGAGGAATAGGCTCCACATGTTCTCGCCATCAAATTGGCACTGACTGATCAACACTATGGTGCTCACATGGTAGTAACATTCTCCAGGGATTAGGAGGTTGGGGTGGGGGTAAACTCACAACTAATGGACATGGTGAGCATTGTAGAGGGGGAGGGCATGCCTCTAATCCTCGCTTGGGTGAGGCAAAGACATAAAATGTAACCAAAACATTTGTACCCTCACAATATCCTGAAATAAAAAAAAAAAAGAAAGAAAACAGAGCAGAAGCTGATATGCCCTAACAGGCTTATTTGAAAAATAAGTATATTTATAGATTGAACATGGTGAATTTAAAACCTACCATATTTCTGAAACAGTCTCCCCATTTGAGGCTCAATAGAAATGTTTCCAAATTATTATAATTTTATTTTTCACATAGTGGAGACTGTATAAAATTCATCCCTATTTGATAAAATCTAATGGAAATCTTTTTAATTAATGGCTGTATTTGTCATTAAGCCTTTATCTGACCTTCATGCTCTATATGTTATAGGGGCAGGAATCACACCTACAAATTCAAGAAAAGGCCAGTAGGATGGACTCTAAAATATCTGTTTCAAGAAAATAAAATCTAAAGGTGAGACAGCAGTTATTATCACAGAAATATCACCATGTGGTCAATGATCATCACCTTTCTGGGCCACTGAACTGAGAGCAAACAGACACCAGAAATGCAGTCCCTAGGTGAGTAACTTTCTCATATTATACAACACTTCTGTGTTGGTGTAAAAGAATGTTCATAAATGACATGAAGAAAAACACAATATACTTTAATAAACTGATTCCTGGCTAGCAGTACTCTTCTTTTCTCTTTAATTGTTAAATATTTAAGCACATCAAAATATTTTCGTATCCCCAGAATGCAAATCTTCAGTTTTGGAGATGCCACAAGCAGCATTACCTTCATCCTAGCAGCAAACACCGCTGTGGTTGTCTGGAAGCCTCTCCTGGAAGATGCTCACAAATACCTTCCTAACGATGATGGTGGTAGAGAGCTGAGTGCTGCCTTTGTGCTACTTGCCACAAAGTTAGAGAACAAAAATGTATACTTCTTTTCTTTTTTTCTTTCCAGAAAGGTTTCAAAAGAAAGCCTAAGTGTGGAGTAATATTTATCATTAAGAAATAAAGAGCCACACAAAGCAGCAGTTTTGATTAGATCAGATTAACCCTTTACTTTGCCCAAATATTGTTTTAAAGTCTGAAAAAAGATCTAATTCAACTCCAAAGAGAAATGTGGTCTAATAATTATATAGAGAGAGGAAAACAACAAATACAGTGACAAACTGAAGAGTGCCTAAATCTGCTGCTATCACAGACTGATTTTCTGCATGTATGTATACACATGTGGATGTATGTATGTGATCATTCATTCATTCACTTACTTGGCTTAATTCATTCATGTATTTGTACTTAGGCAAGTAACAGATATTACTGACTTTTAGACCAAAAAAAGAAGCGTGGGGCCACCCAGTTCAATGTCCTCACTCACACCTCCTTGGGAACAGGGCTTTCGGCCACGCGAGCACGTGGCAAACCCAAGCTGCGTCTGAGGACGGAGCTGCGGTGGCCGCGGGTGACAGGCCCAGCATCTCGCGGCCGCAGAGCGCAGGGCCAGCCTCTGGCTCAGCCACTGCAGGCTCTACTGCGCCCGTCTCAGCAGTCTCCCTTCTCCAGTTCTGAAGCAAGTTGAGCAGCCTGGAGACATTCATGGCCCCAAAAAGCAATGACATGTTTGCCATCAGTGTCTGTCTATTACCAACAACAGAGTGTGCACTTTTTTTTATTTTCTTAGGGGAAAACATTGAAATGAATGGTTGCAAGTCTACCCAACAAGATTGCTGTCCTAAATTCTTCAAAAGTTACATAAACTTCAGAGCACACAAATTTTACATAGCAGTTATTTAACACGTGCTGTGCCCTGAGTGTGTACCCATCTGTGGAGGCCTCAGTTTATTATCAGGGTACAGGGAGGCTCTGGGAGAAAGAACAGAGAACCCCTTTAATAGATTTTTGGTCTGGCCCTGACTTTCAAAAACGTGTACCTATGGAAAAAGAACTCACAGTTCTCTATCAATTTTACCTTTACTTGGCATCTTTTCTCTAAATGCACTAGAAAAATGGATGTCCAGCTCCCTCACGTGCAAGCAATATGCTTTAATCTTCCCCTTCCTTGCTTCCATTAGCCCATTCAGTCAACATGTGTGTGTGGAGCCCCTGTTATATGCTAAGAACACTGTAAGATTTTAGGACCTGGGCGTTCATAGAAAGCATCAGTAGCATCAGTACCCAGAAGCATTGAACCACAACCTGCATTTTAACAAGACTCTCCCAGCTGACTCACGTGCACCTTGAAGTCGGGGAGGCGCTGTAACAACAGTGCCCCACCCTTGAGATTTACAAAGTCTATCAGAGAAAACAGGCAGGGCCACAAGCCAGCCCAGAGCAGGGGGCATAGCTGTAAAAGATGCTAATCCGCAGAGCGATGGAGGCCTGTGGGCACGTGGATTGGCAAGTGGAGGATCTTGTGGGCAAAGGAGAGAAAGGAGCCTCCTCTTCCAGGCAGTCCAAGCCACAGGCCTGCGCTCGGGGACACGGAGAGCAGCCTGCAGGCCAGACTCTAACATTCGGTCGCCCTGAGCAGTCACCAGCTTTGTGCGGTGTGTCCCTGAGAAAGGCATGTTTTTTCCCTCTCTCCCTTCTTTGATTCCTTTCTTTTTTTCTTTCTTCCTGAGAAAGACTGATTTTTTTCTCCTAAAGAACAGATTGTGTGTTTCTGGCAAGCCTGAGTGTTATCCTACAGACAACAGAGAACACCACAGGAACAGTCCAAGTTATGCTATGCTCTGGCTTATTTTTCAGAGTATGTCCCTGGTAGCAATGTAAGAGGAAAAACATGGAGGGAACACTTGAAGGAAGCCCCCGAAATTACGCAGGCACGAGGTAGCGAGGCTCAAAAAGTGGTGCCCGGTACCGAGGGGCAAGACTGGAAGACTCTGCACATGACTGGCAGGTGGGGGCAGGAGAGGAGCAGAGGTTTCTTTCTTTCTTTTCTTTCTTTTGAAATACTTTTTATTTGATATTTATGTAATTAAAGTTTATATGAACAGGTTTGGTAGTTTATGCTTTTTAAATTAAATTTTTAAATGTGTATAGTAACCTGGCGATAAATGAATATATAAAGAAAAAAACAAAAGAAAAAAGTAAGTATAATACTGTGTTAATCCTTTAACATTTTTAGCAAATGGAATACATTTTAAATAGATGGGTTACCTTTTATTGATTTTTGCATGGGTATAGGAACATGACTTTTATTTTAATTCACATTTCTATTGATTAAAATTTCCTTTTGGGTCTAGTAGTAGTAAGAGGAAAAGAAAAAAAAAGAATAAAAGATTCAATAAAGTTAGGGGAAAGACTTGGCTTTCCTTTAGTTTTATAATCATTATTCAAAAATTATTAATAGTTATTGATTCTGGAGGTTTCTACTTTGGGAAACAATGCAAATGTTGAGTCAAGAATATAAGCAATGAGTTTCTGCAAAGCAAAAGAAGTAATCAACTGAGTAAATACACAACCTATAGAATGGGAAAAAAATATTTGCAAACTATACATCCGACACAGAGCTAACATCCAGGATCTACAAAGAACCTAAATCAGCAAGAAAAAACCAACAACCCCATCAAAAACTGGGCAAAAGACATGAACATATTTTTCTGAAAAGAAGATAGACAAATGCCCAAGAAACATGAGAAAATGTTCAACATCACTAATTATCAGGGAAAGGCAAATTAAAACCACAATAAAATACCACCTTACCCCTGTCAGAATGTCCATTAATAAAAAGTTAAAAAAAATAGATGTTAGCATAGATGTGGTAAAAAGGGAACACTTATACACTGTTGGTGAGAATGTAAACTAGCACAACCACTGTGGAAAACAGTATAGAGATTCCTCAAAGAAATAAATGTAGAACTACGATTTCATCCAGCATTCCCACTACTGGGTATCTACCCAAGGGAAAAGAAGTCATTTTATCAAAAAGATACCTGTACTTAAATTTATGAAATCCACCTAAGTGCCCATCAACTGACGAGTGGATAAAGAAAATGTGATATATATACACACATACACACACACACACACACACACACACACCATGGAGTACTACTCAGCCATAGAAAGGAATGAAATAATGTCTTTTGCAGCAACTTGGATGGAACTGGAGACCTTATCCTAAGTGAAGTATCTCAGGAATGGAAAAACAAATACCACAGGTTCTCACTTAAAAGTGGGAGGTAAATGAGGGATACATGTGGTCATAAAGTGGTGTGATGGACACTGAAAAGCAAGAAGGAGGGAGGGTGGGAGGAGATGAGGAATAAAAATCTCCCTGTTAGGTACAATGCACACTACTCTGGTGGCAGGCACACTGAAAGCCCTACTTCAGTATGATATCCACCCATGCAACAAAAACACTTGTATTACCTAAATTTTTTGAAATGCAAAAAAATGTTTAAAAAAAAGAATATAAGCAATGAGCCTCTACAATGGGAAGATAATCCTTCAGTTGGTAGTATCAGGTTAGATATGTCAAGCAGAAGTCTGGAACAAAGACAGTCAGGAGCACGTGCTGCTCCAAGTGAGAGAGGGCGTGGGTGGTGGGGGAGCTCCTCCCTGTGGGCTAAGGCCCCTTGGAGGCATTTCACACAGTGAACACCTACGTAATCAATCAACCACACAAAACAACAGGGCGTTCAGTATAGCTCCATTGTCCCCAAGCATATACCCTTACTGCTTCGATCGTGGCCACAATACGGCATGTTTGTATAAAAAGTCTGGGAACTGCTGAACGGTGTGGAAAGAAAGTAAAAAGGAAGACACATCTGCTTTGGAGTCAGACAGTCCTGAGTTGGAGTTAGATGTCTACTTTCTAAACATGACTTTGGGCACATTATATATCCTCTCTAAACCTCAGTTCTCTTGCCTGCACAGTGGGAAGGTCTGGTCTCCTTGTCTAGGGGTCAAAGGTAGGATGATCACATTCCCTGATGTTCCCAAAATAGTCTTTGTTTACATCTGTTGCCCCTGAGTAAGAATTAACAGTGTCCTCTCTCATTCTAAGATGCTCCCAGTTTGAAAGACAGTTATACCCTCTCTCCTTTCTTTTCATATGGGCATTAAATGACTTGATGTGTGTAAAGCCAGCAGTGGGCTTCTATTCCTCATGCTTCTTCCTCTTATCCTTGCATGGAAGAAGAAGACAAATTTGGCAGAATCGTCATTACTGTAGCCTCGCCTAATGATACTCCTGGAATACAAAAGCATCACGGCACTCCTATTTCACAGACACATAGCTGTTGAATCACTTTAGCAAAGTGCTTTACCCAGGGTAATTTAAGGAAGAAAATTTCACCTCCATTAAAAGAAAAGGCACGATTCTTCATTTTAAGGTTATATGTGGAGAAAGGAAATTGATGGTAATCTGCAAAAATACTACTGAAAAATGTCATGCTCTGTAGCACTTGCTCCAGTTTATCCTCTGCGACAGGTGAATAGCCTAAAGTCAGTGAGAATCACTTACTATATGTAGGAATCCTAGGTGTGCCATCAGTTGTTTACTTAGAATAGTCCAGTTCATTGATAAAACAACTGTGCAAATTCTGATTGTTCTGGCAAGTTTACTTGCATTTAAAACACTATGAATGCCCTGATTTAGAAATACTGAAGATAAAGCTTATATTAATATGAGTTACTAATGCTGAGAATTTTGTGGAAATGCACCAATGTTATTCTGAGCACCAGAAAAAAAAAATCTGGAAACATCACTATTTAACAATTGTATAATATGTTTGAGACTAGATAGGTTTCTGGACATCTGTAGTTTTGAAGAGACTTTTGGTGGTAAAGTTTAGGAAAACAAATATCTTTATAAACTTTTATTAGTCACACAGAAAATATGAAAGAAAAATTTAAAACTTTGTTTATTATACTTTAAGATAGCTTGTTAATGAAGGAAGCAAAAAGCAAGGGAAGCAAACACAGGTATCCAGATAAGGGACACGGTGCAACTATTGATACAATGTTTTCAACAAAAGGGGCAAAGAGCTTAGAGAGAAAGGCACTGAACTAGGAATCAGAAGATTGGGTTTATTTTTTAAAACAAAAAGATTTAGTAAAGTCAAATTGTAAGACAGCATAAGCAGATTATTTTCTATCCGTTCTTCCAAATGTTGATATATATGGATTTTTTTTTTATTGGAAAAATATATTTATTTTATGCATATGAGTTGAGAATTCACCAAATCAAACACTGTTATTTCTCCTTTTTTTTAATTTTTTTTTTATTTCAGCTTATTATGGGGGTACAAAAGTTCTGCATAGATACATTGCCCATGACCTTCCCAATCCCCCGAGTCCGAGCCTCAAGCGTGTCCATTCCCCAGACAGTGCACATCGCACTCCTCCTGTAGGTATACACCCATCCCCGCCCCCACCCCCGTCCCCCCCCAAGTCAGAACTTCAAGCGTGCCCATTCCCCAGACAGTGCACATTGCACTCATAATATAGGTATACACCCATCCCCCTCCTCCCACCCCCCCGCCTCTGTCA
>JAQIFY010003021.1:0-12889 GCA_028533085.1 Varecia variegata | reverse complement strand
GTCTAGTTCCCTTACTATATTATGATGTATACAAATCAACCAGAAAAGGGTCAGTTACCCAGCAGAAAAAAACTGGGTGAAGTCATGATTTTGGAGAAAAATAAATGCGAATGACTTTTTAAAAAAATAGGTACAATATCACTTTTTAGCTTTAAAATAATGCCACTAAAAATAACAAATAATAAAATTTAAATGAAATAAAAGTCATTTTTTACTAATCCAATTGGCAAATAATCTCAACCTCTGAGTTGACAAGCAGGGGAGAAACAGATGTTCTTGTACATAGGTGATAGAGACTCTTATCACGGAAAGGCAGTCATATTTATCAGTATTTAAAGGAACATACGCTTTCACCCAGTTCTTCTCCTTTTATGAATTTGTCCTGCAGACAAACTCATGCAAGAATTTGCTTTAAATATGATGTCACTAGGCATTAGGAATTTTTCAGCTTCACTATAATCTTATAGGACCACTGTCATATACCCAGGCCGTCGTTGTCTAAAATGTCATTTTGTGGTACAAGACTCTATATAACTTAAGCCAGGCCAGCAGGGTTCTCCAGTCAAACTTTGGAGTGCTGCAAGATGACAGAAAAGTGAGTCAGAGTTCATTCTTTGGTGAGATAGTAGAATGGTTCCTGAGCCTGGATGCCTGGAGATATCCTTAAGCCAATCCTTGATCTCGTCCTATTTCTAAACCTGAGTTTCTGAGTTTCCAGTTAGCCTGGCAATCATTCCTCTTCTTAATTTATCTAGAGTTGATCTTTTTTTGCTTATATGCTTTTATCTTCATTGCTGGGAATCAAATATTTCACTCTATTTATATGTGCAACACATATTTTTATCACTTTCAATTTTTCTCATCTCTAATCGCCACTGAAATATTTAATGACACCTTTATCTTGCTAGTACTTTCATCATGATGCTTTATTCTGTACTTATAAAATACATTAGATTAATAATAGTTGTAGATCATTCAAGAACTTAAATGTACATGCAATCAATAATACATGTGCACACGTGTGTATGATGGACTGAGTTGATATTGTTGTTTTGGAGCATAGCATTACTTGAATTCATGAAAGTTATTAAGTTAAAAGTTTGCAAGTAGAGCAATTTCATATAGAATGCCAAATAATTAATACAGAAAGTAAATGCTAAAGAAAGAGAGACCCTTTAAAAATATAAGATACAATAACAACACTTCACAAATAATTTTCATGGTCATCATCTCCCTGGAGTGCCCTATAATTAATTTTGAGGCAGATAAAAATAAGAATTGTTGGTCTCCATTTTACTGCTGAAGAAAGTGAAGTTCATAAAGGCTAAATGATTTCCTGAAAATCCTACACCTACTAAGGGACAAAACCAGGAACAGAACATGAGCTGGTGACCTATCACCTAGGTTTCTTCTCTTTATACTATAGTGCCCTCTTATCTTTTCTCCCCAACTTTCTATTTTAAAAATTTTAACCCTACAGGAGAATTGTTAATGGTGCAACGTTAGAGCCTCCCCCTGGATTCGCTAGCTGTTCACATGTTACTGCATGTGTGCCATTATTCTCTCCTCTGCATCTCTCTCAATCTCTCAATCTCAATCTCTCTCTCTCCCCCTCCCTCCCTCCCATTTGAGAGTTCGTTATAACCATCCTAATACCTAACCCCTAAGCACTTCAGCATGTGTATACAAAAAATAAGCCTATTTCTACACAATCATAATAAATTATCACATTTAGGAAATTTAGCATTGATATAATAAAGAATGACATAATTGGATTTTTTGTAGACATCATTTTTTAGTGCTGTTTTAGGTGTACAGAAAATGGAATAGAGCATGCAGAGAATTACACCCTCTCTTTCCAGCTCACTCACAGTTTCCCCTATTATTAATATCTTGCATCATTGTGGTGCAATTTTCATGGATGAATTTGTGAGCATAGAGTTTACATACACCTTTGTTGCACTTTTAATGTCCATAAGATCAGTAGCAATGGTCCCTCATTCATTTATGATATCAGTAATTAGTGTTTTCTCTATTTTTTCTTGGTTAGCCTGGATAGAGGTCTATCAATTTTCAAAGATCTTTGATGTTTCAAGAATCAACTTTTGGCTTTGTTGATTTTTTTCACTTGTTTTCCTGTTTTCAATTTTATTGATTTCTGCTCTAATTGCTATTTTTTCCTTTTGTTTCCCTTATATTTTTATTGCTCTTCTTTCTCCAATTTTTTAAAGTAGAAACTTAGGTTATTGATTTTATTTTAATATATCATTCTTCTTTTCTAATAAATGCATTTGGTGCTATAAATTTCCCACAAAGCACTGCTTTCCTGCATCCTACAAACTTTTTTATGTTGCATTTTTATTTTTTAGTTCAAAATATGTTTAATTTCTCTCTTGAGATTTATCAAATTGTACATTGTAAGTGTGTCACTTTATTTTATTTAATATGTCAATTTACTACAACAAAGTTATTTTTTAAAAGACTGGTGTGTTATATTAAAAAAGGGAAAGAGTTTTGGGGGTGCTTTTTTAGTTCATGACTGACTACCTGAATCTAACTAGCTTTAAAACCAAGTAAGATATTTTGGTGATTACTTTCCACACAGATAGCTGCTTTATCATGGAAATAAAACACAGAAAATGACAGTATAATGTGGAATATTACAGCATGATTGGGACTAGTGAGCAAAAGGAACAATCCAGACTAGACTTCCAGCTATGAGAAGCTTAGAGGTAGCAGCTCTCACGGTGTGAGTTACAATGATATGTATACTACAGTGAGAGAGGCTTCGAGAGAGAGGGACCATTTGAAATATACAAGGACTAACCTTGGATCTGGGAACTCATGTTCTTTTGGGTATCTAGACAGTAAACTCCATGAGAACAGGGACCTATTTTCACTCACTCTTGTATCTCCTTTCCCAGCATGGGACCTGCCACACTGTCGGCATACAATAACAGTGGATGAACTTCCACTATAATAGCCTGCTAACCAAACATTCGTGACATTCAGATATCTCTCTACATCACTCAGGTGACTCATTGCAAGAAAGCTACAAAGATCCTCTACTTCTGTGGCTTCAGTTAGGCCCAGTACTCACCAGCTTTTAAAAAGTAGAGGCACAGGGTTCTTAAGAAACAGAGAGCCCATCCCACATAGTCTAGCAGTTAGGAAAAATTTTTTTTAAATAGAGTTCAGGGGTGATTCTGTGAGCAAGGTCAGACACCTATCACCTACCTTTACAAACCTTTGTTCAGAATGTGAAAAAGGCAGAGGAAGAACAGACTAAATTGGGTGGGAACCACAGGACAGTTACTGCCAACATAATTCTCCCACTATTTACCTCTCCTAGGATGAGCTACACCCCAACCCTACACCAGTGTACTTGGAGTTTATCGAGGTATCAGACTAAGAAATTGAAGGGATCATGGCCGTTAATCCCAGAAGAGGGACATGAAGGTAACACTTGTCAAATAAAGCAAGAAGTGTCCCCTGGACATGGGAGTCAAGAGGATCATGAGAAAGGAATCTGGCTCTACAGTAGGTCTGGCCTCAGTGCTGGTGAGACAGGCAGAGAGATGTAAGGGCTGTGGCAGAAACAGGTTTATATCAGTCACATGTCTTTACTTACAGGCATTGAAAAAAATCTCCCTGATTAAGATAAAACAGCAGGGTGGGTGGGGCAAGAGAGGAGGACCTCTCGCTGCCAATGATACCTGAGACTAAATTACATGGAACACACATAGTCTTGCAACTTTGACACCATACAAAGTACATGAGTTATGACTGTGGCCTATGAGATACCTAACTGTGTTTTCAGTTGGTTTCCAATATGCTTCACGTACAACCTATGATTAGCACTAATTGCTCTTCTACAATATCCATTCCCGGCTTTTTTCCTTTTAGCAATAGAATGCCGCAGGTGTTTAGATAGATACCTGGCTTGCAGATAGAAGCTACATTTACCAGCCTCCCTTGCTAACTAGTCATGGCCACATTGCTAGATTCTGGCCAATGAGATATGAGTGGAAATTATAAGGACAATTTCCAAATAATGACTTTAAAAAAATAGCCACTTGCCATCTTAACATTCTTCTTCCAATAGACTAGAATGTGGCTGTGGTGCTGTTGAACCAGGTATGCCCTTGGAGATAAAGGCTATACTGTAGGGGATGGAGAAGTAACAAGTCAGAAGGAACCTGGAACCCTGGAGACTTCGTGGAGCAGAGCCACCTACCTGGTGGCTGGACCAGCTGCTTATCTCTGGAATGTTCTGTAATTCAGAGGCAAACTACAGTCTTGCTTCAATCACATATATTTGGGGTCATTACTACAGCAGCTTATCCTATATGTGAACTAATATTCAGTGCTGCTCTTCACTTTTTAAAAATCAGTACATAATCTGAGTTACACTGAGCAAGAATCAATTTGTGGTTATTTGGTGTATCATGATCTTGACAACTGAACATTGATTTTATTCTGGTTTCTTTCAGGCTTTTCTCCTTGTCTTTGATTTTCTACAATTTGAATATGATATGCCTGGGTGTATCATATTTTTTGGCATTTATCCTACTTTTTGCTCTATAAGCTTCCTGGATTTGTGGTTTGGTGTCTGCTATTAATTTAAAAAGATCTCAGTCATTATTACTTCCAATATTTCTTCTGTTTCTTTCTCTCTTCTCCTTATGGTATTCTCATTACAAATCCGTTACACTTTTTGTAATTGTCCCACAGTTCTTAATTATTCTGTCCTGACCTTTTCACTCTTTTTGCTCTTCCGTTTTCAGTTTTGAAAATTTCTTTTGACATTTTGTCAAGCTCACTGATTCTTTCCTTCACTGTGGCCAGTCCATTGATGAGCCCATCAAAGATATTCTTGATTTGTAGCATTTTCTTTTGATTCTTTGAGTTTCCATCTCTCTGCTTACATTATTCATTCATTCTTTTATATTGTTCACTTTTTCTATTAAAGGCTTTAGTATATTAATCATAGCTATTTTAAATTACTAGTCTGCTATATCCATTATCTCTGCCATATCTAAATCTAGTACCAATACTTGCTCTGTCTCTTCAAACTGTGTTCTTTTGTCTTTTAGTATGCTGGTAATTCTTATTGAAAGCTGGACATAATGTCTTGGGTAATAGCATATGTGGTAAATATTCCATTAGTGTGAGGTTTTATGTTTATCTGGCTAGGAGCTAGGCTGTGCTTGCTGTTTGCTCTAACTGCAGGTGTCAGAAGCTAAAGTTTCCTCTGGTGGTGTTGCTTTGGTCTCCCTTGTTGTGCTTGGGTTTCCTTAGAGACTCCTTTTTAAATAAGATCTAACACATGCAGTATTTTCAGTTGCACTCCCCTGTTATTACAGAGGAACTCTACTGATGTAGTGGTAATATGTGGAAGGAGGGAAAGCATTTTATAGTCCCATGATGAGGTCTTTCTTTCAGCAAGCCATGCCATGGGCTGTTATTTCACAAATGTCTTATAGTTTCTCACCTCACCCTGGGTGAGACAGGAAGGCTAATCTATTTGGGTCACACTTTCCTATTTGTTTGCATGTCTTGTAATTTTGTCTTGAAAACCATACACTTTTGATAATATGTTATAGCAATTATAGTTAATGATCTGTCCCCTCCCCCTGGGATTCTTGCTGTTTGTACTTTTATTTGTTTACTGACTAGGTTGTAATAATTCCCCTAAAGTGTAAAGTCTCTGACATTAGGTCTCTGAAGACAGAGACTTGAGTGTGCACACAGTCACAGTAGGATGACACAGGTATTAGCAGGGCTCTCCTTGACTGTCATTTTCTCTATTCTCTATTAAGCTGTCTGCCTCTGGAGGTATTACACTTAGTTCTTAATCTCCAGTAACTACCAGCTGATTGCTCTATTGTTTTCATCCATGCCTGGGGAATAAATTGGTTCACAAGCTGATCCAATTCAATTTGAGTTTCTCAGGAACACTCTTTGAGGCCAGTCTTTGAGATTTGTTCTGGTCCCACTAGGACTCTTCTTAGCTCTCTTTCCCTGGTTGCCCCTTGTAGACCTCTAGCTGGCCTATGGTGTAGCTTATTGTTCTCTTGGAGCTATAGGCCTCCTCTTAATTGCTTACCACCAAAATCTCTATTGTTTGGGGCATCAGTCTCTAGTCTTTCTGACTAACCTCTTTCCTCTATCCTATATCTATGCTATGTGCAAGGTGGGATGCAATCATGGCCCAGTATCCTCAGCCTGCTGTCCTGGGGTAATGTTTCTGCCCTACAAAAAGGGGGTGGATGGAGGAGGTTATCCCTGGATCTCTCAGTCATTCTTGCCTAGAATGGAGATTCTGCAGCATGGAGTTTTGTGGGGAAGGTATGAGAAATGCTTTCAGCCTTTCCTTCTCAGGGAGATAACTGTAATCTTCAACTGGGAGCCAAGAAAAGTGTCCTTGGCCACACCTGTCTAGAACTGATCTGTCACACTGAGCTGGGGACTAGGAGAGGGAGTGGTTATTGCTCAAATGCCACAGACTTTTGCTGTTTCTACCAAGGTTTAGTAGATTTTTCTCGAACAAAATGTCTTCATTTACTTTGTCTTTAGAACAATTGTCAGGGACATAAATGGTTGGGGTTTTATAAATAATTTTTATCAATTATGGGTTTTTACTAGGAAGAGGTTCTGCAGAGTTCCTCATGCTGCCATTATGAAAGTCATCTTCCTGCAGGACTGTTTGTCATGGAAAAAATAATAAAAAAAAAAAAATTAGAAAGGGAAGGAGGGAGATAGCAAACCTAAATGTTCATTGATGCGGGAATGGGTCAACAAATGGTGGCGTAGTAATAGCACACCGCCTTGCTATTATTTTATTTTTTCCTTCTTATCATCACCTTCTTTGAGAACGATTAGCTATTACATTGAATGAATTAGAGCCACATGTATCAATCAGGATAGATCTCAAACACATTATACAAGAAAAAAGCAGTTGTGGAATAATTCTTTTAAAAATAACATGTAAATATTAGAAACATTGCATGGATACATAAAAGCTGTAGTAAAACAGGAAAATGTGGACTGCAAGTATACAAGTTAATCTCTGAAGTGTATCCTTCTCTGTACTTTGGATAGGTAGAATGACACTTCAATTCTCTTTTAGTTTATATGTTTTTAATAAAATATTTTAAACAGAATATGTATCTCTACGTTGAGTACATATGTGTGTACTATGCTATACTATTCCAGAACTGTGCTTCATGTTTAGAGTCTCACAAATGGTAAAGACGTGAGCGTGCTGCCTGGCCTATAGTAAGAGCCCAGGAAATGTTAGGCGCTGCAGTTGGTCATCACTGTTTACCAGGCACAGTTCCAATCACTGGCAGAGGTGATTGAAATACATGAACTCAAATGTCCGGGGCGCTTTCTGACATGCTTTGAAACCGTAAACCCAAGAGCCCCAGTGGTACTGGAGAAAGATGAGCCTTCTATATAGAAAAGAAACTGCGCCTAGCCAGACCTTTTCCAAGATCCATATGTTCTCCCCACAAAACAGTGCCAGGCATCCTCAAAAGGCTCAGCACAGGGCGCGGCGCTGTGAGGAGGGGCGGGGTTGGGGGCGGGCGCTGAGAGGAGGGGCGGGGTTGGGGGCGGGCTCTGCTGGGTGTTGGGGGCGGGGCCGGGGAGGTGAGCTGTGCTGAGGAGGGAAAGGGTGGGGTGGGCGATAGTGGAGGGCGAGTGCCTGGACAAGCGGGGACATTTGCCTTCACAGGCTGTAGAAGAGAGAGCGGACGTCCCAGGCCGTAGGCCTGCTCGGGGCGATGGGCTCCCTGGTGGCCGCCCTCTGGACAATATTCCATCCCCAGACTCTGCTACTGGGTGCTGTCGCCTTTCTGCTCTTTGCTGACTTCCTCAAAAGACAGCGGCGAAAGAACTACCCCCCGGGGCCTTGGCGCCTGCCCTTCCTTGGCAACTTCTTCCACCTGGGCTTTAAGGAGTCACACCTGACTCTGGATGGTCCCTAGCCCTGTCCTGACTCTAACTCTGATCTGCAGAACAAGGGACATTCCGGGGATTGAGGTGGGGTAAGGCAGGACTGAAGGCTCTGTGGCTAATGCTTGTAACCAGAAAAACCCTGCTTTCAGCTTCATTCTCGTTTCCCCTCCTGTCAACTGGTATGATTCTATCTGCCTTTCTAGGGGTGGTGTTAGGCATGTGAAGTTCCTTCACTCATTTAATTCCGTGTTACCTTGTTAAACAGTGTAGGAACATCTTATTTATAATGTGATTGCCTTGACCTTTTTAATATTATCCTTAAAAATGCCAGAGTTCTAGGAGGCTTCATTTCCCATATGTAAGATGATGATAATTCTACCTAAATCCTCATCATTTCTCAACTGGATAACTCTCACCCCTACACTGTCTGATCCCCTGCCTTCAGCCTCCTGCCCTGCAGCGCACTCTTACTGAAGTAATAATTTTAAAATGTTATTCCTCTGCTTAAATTTTCTCAGTGCCTTCCACTGCCTCCTGGTGTTCAGACTCCTTACTGGGGGACTTGGGACCATTATTAACCTGGAGTCTTTCCACCTCTTTATAATCATCTCCTACCAGGGCTCCCTAACTCTGCCCACTCTGAATTCTTTAAAGTTCTCTCGGACATCAAACACTTTCTCAAGAATTTTCAGCTGGTTTCCCTGGCACTCAGCACAGGTCCTTTGTTGAGAGACAACACTGTGACAGATGATTAGATTAAATAAAAGAGTGAGATTGACATGGCTCCTATTTGGTGCACAACAGCTATTAGTTACCCTTTCCCTACCCATGCCTGGGGTACTTTAAACATGTGACTATATACTGTACTCAAATACAGATAAGAAAATACTTAGTACTCTGGTAGAAAACCTCGATTAATAATACTAAGTGACAGGATTAGTCACAGAATTTTAAAATTAGGCTGCTAACCTGTGCCCTTATTTAAGAAATGTGTTGTTTAATTTCCAAATATTTGGAGATTTTCCTGGTATTCTTCTGTGAATGATTTACAGTTTGATTCCATTACAGTCAGAGAAACAATTATTTTAAATTTATTAAGGTTGATTTAATGACACAAGATATGGTTTATCTTGATAAAGGTATCATACATATTTGAAAAAAATTCAGCTGTTGTTGGGTGGAGTGCTTTATAAATATCAATTAGATCTCATTGGGTAATGGTATTCTTTAATTGTCTTATATCCTTACTGACTTATTATCTACTCATTCTATGAATTACTGAGAGAGGCACATTGAAGTCTCCAACTACAGTTGTGAGTTTATCTATTTCTTCATTCAGATCTGGTAGTTTTTCCTTCATGTGTTTGGAAGCTCTGTTGTTTTGTACATACCCATAAGATTGTCATGTCTTCTTGGTGAATTCACCCTTTTATCATGTAATGTCCCTCTTCACCCCTGAACTTGACTTTATCTAATATGATATAGCCACACCAAATTCTCTTTTGATAAGTATGTGAATAGTATAAGCTTCTCCATCATCTTACTTTTAACCTACTTATAACATATCATTATATTTGAAATGAATTTCTTGCAAACAGTATATAATTGGGGCATTTTTTTCATTCTGACAATTTCTGTCTTTTAATTGGTCAATGTAGATCATTTATATTTGATGTAATTATTGATACGTTAGGATTTCAGTCTACCATCTTATTATTTATTTTACATTTTTTCCCTGCTTTTCATTGCTCTGTTTCCCCTTTGCTGTCTTCCTGTGGGTTACTTGAACATTTTAAAAATGATTCCATTCTCATTTATCTGTAGTGTTTTTGAACATATCTCTTTGTATTGTTTTACAAGTGGTTGCTCTGAACATTACAATTTGCTGATATAGATTACTGCAGTCTACTAGTGTCAACAATTTACTGATAAAGCTGATCAGTATGTCAGGTGACATACTGATAGCTTACTACCATTCAGGTCACTTTACCTTTCACGTTTTATTAGTATAATTTGTCTTAAATACATATGTGTATAATTTTGCTTTTAAATGACAAATGCAAATTTTGAAACCTCAAGAGGAGAAGAATAGTTGATTGTATTTACCCATTTATTTACCTTTTTGTTGGTCTTCCTTCACTCCTGTTGAGACATCTGCTGTCATTTGAATTGTCATTTCCCATAGGTAATGAGTTTTTTTCCTACCTGATTTCAAGAAATTTCTTTATTTTTAGTTCTCAGCAGTTCAATTATGATAGGTCTTGGTGCTGTTGTCTTTGGGTTTATCCTTTTTGGGTTCTTGAAACTGTGGGTTTGTATTTTCCAAAATTTAGAGAGTTTTAGCCATTCTTTCCTCACATATTGTTTCAACCTCACATTCTTTGTCTTTTCTGGGACTCTTGGACACTGATGGCACAAATGGTAGATCTCTTGTTTTTGTACCATAAGTCTCTGAGGCTCAGTTGTTGTTGTTTCCAATCTACTTTCTCTGTGTTCTTTAGATTGGATACCTTCTACTTATCTGTCATCAGTCTCACTGATTCTTCTGTCATTACCACTCTGCTATTGAGCTGCTCTATTGAATATTTTTTTGTGCTATTGTATTTTTCAGTTCTGTTTTTTTTTCAAAATTTTATTTTTTATTTTATTTATTTTTTTACTTTAGGTTTATAACCTTTTCTTTAATTTCGGAATATTATCGGGATACAAACACTTTGCTTACACGAATTGCTTTTGTACTCTTTGAGTCAAAGTTACTAAGTGTGCCCATCCCCCAGATAGTGTGCATTGTACCTGTTAGGTATGAATTTACCCATCCACTCTTCCCCCACTCTACCTGCTTGATTTCCAATGAATGTTATTTCTATATGTGTACATAAGTGTTGATCTATTAGTTCCAATTTAATGGTGAGTACTTGCAGTGTTTGTTTTTCCATTCTTGTAATACTTCACTTAGAAGACTGGTCTCCAGTTCCATCCAGGTTAATATAAGATTTATTAGTTCACCATTTTTTTTTTTTTTTTTTACAGCTGAGTAGGACTCCATGGTATATATATACCACATCTTATTAATCCACTCATGTATTGATGGGAACTTGGGTTGTTTCCACATCTTTGCAATTGTGAGTTGTGCTGCTATAAAGATTTAAATGCAGGCGACTTTTTTATAGAATGCCCTTTTTTTTTTCCCATTGGTATCCAATGGAATTGCTAGATCAAATGGTAGTTCTACTTTTAGTTCTTTGAGGTATCTCCACTCTACTTTTCATAAGGGTTTTACTACTTTGCAGTCTCACTAGCAGTGTATGAATGTTCCTATCTCTTGACATCCATGCCAACATTTGTTGTCTTGGGACTTTTTGATAAAATCCATTCTCACTGGAGTTAAGTGATATCTCATTGTGGGTTTCAGTTTTATTTCCCTGATGATTGGAGATGTTGAGCATTTTTTCATGTTTGTTGGCTATTAGTCTATCTTCTTTTGAAAAGTTTCTGTTCATGTCTTTTAACCACTTTTTAATGGGGTTGTTTGATTTTTTTTTTTTTTTTTTGACAGAATCTCACTCTGTTGCCCAGGCTAGAGTGAGTGCCGTGGTGTTAGCCTAGCTCACAGCAACCTCAAACTTCTGGGCTCAAGCGATCTTCCTCCTTCAGCCTCCCGAGTAGCTGGGACTACAGGCATGTGCCACCATGCCCGGCTAATTTTTTCTATATATATTTCTTGCAGTCCATATAATTTCTTTCTATCTTTAGTAGGTAGAGACAAGGTCTCGCTCTTGCTCAGGGTGGTCTCGAACTCCTGAGCTGAAACGATCCGCCCGGCTCAGCCTCCCAGAGTGCTAGGATTACAGGCGTGAGTCATCGCGCCCGGCCATGTTTGATTTTTTTTCTTGCTGATTTGCTTGAGTTCTTTATAGATTCAAGTTATCAGCCCTTTATTGGATGTATAGCATCCAAATATTTTTTCCCATTCTGTAGGTTGTCTATGTTCTCTAATAATTGTTTCCTTGGCTGTGCAAATGCTTTTTAATTTGATCAAGTCCTATTTATTTATTTTTGTTGTTTCCATGATTGTTTTGGGGGTCTTCTTCATAAATTCCTTGCCTAGGCCAATGTCTATAAGAGTTTTTCCAACATTTTCTTCTAGAATTCTTATGGATTCAAGCCTTAGGTTTAAGTCTGATACTGGCACAAGAACAGACACATAGACCAATGGAGCAGAACAGAGAACTGAGATATAAAACCATCCTCATCTTGCCTTCCAATCTTTGACAAAGCAGACAAAAACATACACTGAGGAAAAAAATGCCTATTCAATAAATGGTGCTGAGAAAATTGAATAGTCTCATGTAGAAGACTGAAACAGGATCCACACCTCTCACCACTCACCAAAATTGATTCACAATGTATTTTTCAGTTCTAAAATTTCCATTTGGTTCTTCTTTATAGCCTCTGTTTCTTTGCTAAGATTTCCTATGTTTATTTGCTTCAAGCATATTTATAATTGCATATTGGAATATTTTTATAACAGCTGCTTTAAAATCTTTAATATTCTATAATTCCAACATCTGCATAATCTCAATGTTGGTGTCAACTCATTTAAATTGAGATTCTCCTGGCTCTTGGCAAGGTGAGTAATTTTAGACTATATCCTGGACATTTTGTGTATTATGTGATTATGTTATAAGACATACTCTGGATACAATGTAAATCTTTCAGTATATAGCCTATTTAGATTCTGAATGGTCACATTTGTGAGCTGTGGTTCAAATGTCGATTTAGGTTATAAAGCCTCTGCAGTTCTATTCTGGTCTACCTCACTTTGTGTTACCACTCCCACAGGAGTCCACCTCACAGTCTCATCAGTGCAGGCTGGGGAGAAGGAAGATGGAGACAGATGACAGGAAAACCTCTGGGTAGGGTC
>JAQIFY010003020.1:0-12889 GCA_028533085.1 Varecia variegata | reverse complement strand
GGTCTCGCTCTTGCTCAGGCTGGTCTCGAACTCCTGAGCTCAAACAATCCGCCCGCCTCGGCCTCCCAAGTGCTAGGATTACAGGCGTGAGCCACCGCGCCCGGCCTTATACTGATACTTCTTAAACTCTTCCAAAAACTAGATAAAGAGGGAAAACTTCCAGCCTCTTTCTGAGGCCAGCACCACTTTGATCCCAAAGCCAGCCAAAGACACTATAAGAAAAGAAAACTATAAGCTAATATCCCTAATGAACATAGATGCAAAAATTCTCAACAAAATATTAGTACATCAAATTCAACAGCACATTAAGAAAATCATATACCACGACCAAGTAGGATTTATCTTTGGGATGCAAGGATGTTTCAACATATGCAAATCAATCAACGTGATACACTACATTACTAGAATGAAGGTAAAAATTACATGAACATTTTAATAGACACAAAGAAAATTTGACAAAATTCAGCATTGTTTCACTATAAAAACTCTCAATAAGTTAGATATATGGAAGGAACTTACCTCAACACAGTAAAAGTCATTTATGAAAATCTCATAGCTAACTTCATATTCAATGGTGAAAAAAAAAACTTTCTTTCTAAGATCAGGAACAAGGCAAGATGCCCATTCTCAGCTCCCCTATTTGACATACCTGTACTAGTCAGAGCAATTAGGAAAGAAAGAGAAATAAAAGGCGTCCAATTGAAAAGGAAGAAGTATAATTCTCAGTTTCCAGATGACATGACATTGTATATGTTATAGAAAACCCTAGAACGTCTACAAAAAACTTTAGAACTAATAAATTCAGCAAAGTTGCAGAATATAAAACCTACATATAAAAATGAGTTGCATTTCTATACACTAACAATAACCTATCTGAAAAGAAAATTAAGAAAATAGTCCCAGTTACAATAGCACAAAAAAGAATAAAATATCTAAGAATAAGAGCATAAAAATTTACACATTGAAGACTATAAAACGTTGATGAAATAAATTAAAGAGGACACAAATATGTGAAAGGATATCTCGTGTTTATGAATCATAGGAATTAATTTCATTAAAATGTCCATACTACCTACTATTCAATAAATGATAAGAAAACTGGATGACCACATGCAAAAGAATGAGGTTGGACCCCTATCTTATACCATACCAAAACAAAGCACTTCAAGTGGATTAAAGAGTTACATGCAAAACCTGAAAGAATGGAACTCTTAGAAGAAAACATAGGTAAAAATCTTCTAGATGTTGGACTTGGCAATGATTTCTTGGATATGGCACCAAAAACACAGGAAACAAAAATAGACAAGTGGGACTGTATCAAATTAAAAGGCTTCTAGACAGCAAAGGAAACAATCAACAGAGTGAAAAGGCAATCTACAGAATGGGAAAAAAGATTTTCAAGCCATATATTTAGTAAGAGGTTAATATCCAAAAAAGACAAGGATCTCCTACAACTTAATAGCAAATCAAAAACAAAAACAAAAACAAAAACAAAACCCACACAAAAAACAACCCAATTGAAAAAATGGGCAAAGGGCCTAATTAGATATTTTGCCAAAGAAGACATATGGCCAACAGATACATGAAACTGTGTTTAACATCACTAATCAAGGAAGTGCAAATCAAGACCACAGTGAGATATCACTTCACACCTGTTGATGACTATTGTCAAAAAACAAAAGATAACAAGTGTTGGCAAAAATATGGAGGTGGAAGGTATATTGGTGCAGCCACTATGGAAAGCAGTATGGAGGTTCCTCAACAAATTATTTGCTCCAACAATCCCACTTTTGGATATACATTCAAAGGAATTGAAGTCGGGATCCCCAAGAAACATCTGCACTCCCATATTCATAGCAACATTATTCACAATTGCCAAAAGGTGGAAGCAACCCACGTGTCCATCAGTGCATGCATGGATAAACAAAATGTGGTGTATACATACAATAAGATATTATTCAGCCTTAAAAAAGAAGGAAATCCTGCCATTTGTGGCAACATAGATGGATCTTAGCACATTATGCTAAGTGAAATAAGCCAGACACACAGAGGACAAATACTGCATGATCCCACCTCTGTGAGGAATCTAGTCAAACTCGCAGAACCAGTGAGTAGAATAATGGTTACCAGGGGCGGCAGACAGGGGAAAATGAGGAGATGTTGGTCAAAAGCTATAAAGTTTTGGTTATGCAAGATGAATAACCCCTGGAGATCTACTGTACAACAAAAAGCCTATAGTTAACAATATTGTATAGTTAAAAATTTGCTGAAGGCCAGTAAATTACTAGGTTAGAATTCGTTCTGAAACATCATGGAATTTTTCTTACTAGTTTGATAAAAGCGTATTAATTTTCTTATTAGCTATGATGGTAGTGTTTGTAACAATCGCTGTTCTGTAGGCTTATGATCTGAACAAAATGAGAACTTCAGTATGTTTACTATTGCTCTTTTACTTGAAAAGGAAACTTCTTAAGAAAAGCACAAATTAAAGTAGTAGATCCATATCCATAGATAGTACATTGAACAAATATTTACTGAGTTCCTAATGTAGGTAAACAACCACTTCTCACATTAGATTACTGAGTAGCTCATGTGAGTGTGTATGGTAGTAAAGAGAATACATCCTTCAAAAAGTACTTGAGTTTTTTTTCTTTAATACACCCTCTTATTTTTCTACTTGGTTTTGTTGTTAACCATAGCAGGAGATGAAACTGTTCTTTGATTTTTTTTTCGTCTGATGTAATAACAGAAGCCAAAGTATTTACATTTCTTAAAATAGCGGTAAATGTACTCTTGAACTTCTTACTGGGACAATGTTTGATATTGTAGTATGCAGGCTGTATTTATGTTGTGTTTAAAATGACATGTTAATAAAGTAACCTGTTAAAAAAGGAAAAAAATTTGCTAAGAGAATAGATCTTATGTTAATTACTCTTAACACAAGAGAAAAAAATTTTTTAATTAAACAAATGGGTGGGGGAAAAAGGAAACTTGTAGGTGATAGATAAGTTTATGGCCTGAGTGTGGTGATGGTCTCATGGGTGTATACTGATCTCCAGACTCATCAAGTTATGTATGTTCCATACGTACAGCTCTTTGTATGTCAATCGTACCTCAATAAAGTGGTTTAAAAAATAAAGAAATAAAAACCACCCATAATCCCATCATCTAAAGAAGGCATTACTAATATTTTATTGAATTTCTTCTAACCATTTGTCAGTAAGTGTGTGTATGTTGGTTTGCATATATAAGTATACATGCCCAAATACATGATTTGTGTGTTTTGTGTAACTAAGCTACTTGCAAAAGGGTATATTTTCCTGTGGGTTGAGTACTATGGCACTTATGAAGTGATGATGTGTTGTTCATTTCTGGTAAAGATGCCAAAATTGATGACATATTTTTAGTTTGCTGTTGGGGCTGGATTCCTTCTTCCAACTTTCCTTTTCACATGAACAGCCAAGGCAGGTGTGTATATGTGATGCCAATGGAATGCACTTCATTTTAGAAAAGGCTAGTTGCTGATGCCTTGGGCTGAGTTTCCCTCCTTCCCCTCGTAACTTCTATCCCTTTGTATTCATGACAAGAAGAATGAATATCTATGCTGACCCATCCTTAGGCATATAACTATCAGAAATAAGGAAGATATTTAGTTTTAATGTGTTTCATTTTCTTTTCTTTCTTTCTTTCCCAGAAAGTATTTTGGAGAAAAAATCGGACTGTATTTTGCCTGGCTGGGATTATATACATCATTCCTCATCCCATCTTCTGTAATCGGGGTGATTGTGTTTCTTTATGGATGTGCAACGATCGAAGAAGATATTCCCAGGTAAGTCAGTTTTTAAGAAAAAGCCTCAGTTCCCATGTGTTAATAATTTGAAGTTTCATCCCAGCTGCAAGCACATTTCAAATGCTTCCTTCCAAAGTCCTCACCCTCTACCCTTTCCCTTCCCTATGACACATGTAACTTTTCTCCAGAGACAGATCCAGGAGCTGAAGATTCTGGGAATGGCATTGGGGCCAAGGTCTGATGTGGGCTGGTGGGTAATACCTGATGAAAAAAACTCGTGCCAGAGAAATGCTTTCTTTGCCTCAACATTCTGACTTTTTCCCTCTGGTTTCCCATAAGACCCAAGGCAGGATGTGTTGAGTCACATCAGGTAGAAATCCCATGTCTGTGTGGTCAGGCACTGTTGGAATAAAATGCTATGAAGAAGCAGGCAACTCTAAAACCGAGGAAGCTCAGCCTCTATTTCGGGTAGTCAGAAACTCCTGGAAGTGACAGCCCCCATGGTGGGGCCCTTGGAGAGCCTAGTCTTTATGGGGAAGAGAGAGCCTACACAGAAAATAAGCCCTGAACAACGGCACCTTTTAGGACAGACAGCGTTATGCATTAGCTGTGTGGCTGGGCAGTTGACTCCCTGAGCCTTGGTCCCCTCAGCTGTCAGTGGTGATTATAATGCCTACCTCATGATGTTGTGGGGATTGAAGGAGACTGTGTCTGCCACACAGTAGAAGATTAATAAACATTAATAATTGTTGAATAATTCAAATTATGGAAATAGAGTAAAAGGGAGAAAGGAGACACTTAGCTAATATTTAGAATTTAAACTTCTTGCCATCTTTGGAACTGTCTTTGCAAACTGAGACATGATTATCATATTTTAATACTTTTTTGGTTGCAAGTGATAGAAATGCAACTTGAACTAGATTAAGCAAAGCAGGTCAGCCTCTGGGCGGCTCAGGACACAGAGTGGCAGGCATGTGGGTAGCCTAAGCAACGCTGCAAGGGGGACTCCTTCCTGTGTCCTGTCTCTGATTCTTTCTAGTATTTACCGGTTTTACTTGAATGTAAACATTGCTGCTAGTAGCTCATGGGTGTCATGCCTTAGAGCTTTATACTCTATTGGTCTCGAGCGAAAAAGTCCTGTGGGCCCAATTTAATTTAGGTGGAGGCCCTGGACCAATCAGGTGTGACTGTGGGCAGGATCACTCTGTACCAGCATGATGTTCCCTCAGTAGCCATGCAGGTGAGGACATGCATATCTGCTACAGTTGGGGGACATAATGACCATCCTGAAGAAAGGGCCAAGAGCTGTGTTCTTTTGGGAAAAGGGCAGCCACCGGTGGGCAGGAACCAGGTGGCACTTCTTGCCATGATGTCAATCCATAGAAATGGTCTTGCAGATTAACTAAACTGGAGATTATATTTTCAATGTCTAGAGTAAAGCTAAATCACTTGTATAAGAGACAAGAGTTTGGATATTTTTGTGTATAAAACTCCAGTATCATTTGTCAAACATTCATAATTGGGAATTCTGGGACTTTTATCACAGGAGATGGGTTGTTAGGGTTCTGTCTTCCCCACCCCATCTAGACTGAGGGAAGAACTAATACTTATCAAATACCTACCTTGTGCCAGGCATGGTGTTAGGTGAATGTTTTTAGGCCTGGGGCGGTGGCTCATGCCTATAATCCTAGCATTTTGGGAGGCTGAGGCAGGAGTATCGCTTGAGGCCAGGAGTTCGAGACCAGCCTGGGCAACGTAGAAAGACCCTGTCTCTACAAAAAATTTTTAAATATTAGCTGGATATGGTGGTAAACTCCTGTAGTCCCAGCTGCTTAGGAGGCTGAGGCAAGAGGATCACTTGAGCCCAGGAGTTCGAGTTTGCAATGAGCTGTGATGATACCACTGTACTTCAGTCTGGGTGACAGAATGAGACCCTGTCTCTATTAAAAACAAAACAAAACAAAACAAAACAGCAACAACAAGAAACTAGTTTCTTTGATCCTGTAAGAGATCAACACTGTAAACTCCTTAAGATAGGTATTATTATTTTCTCTTAACAGAGATGGAGAAACTGATGCCAAGTGAAGGTCACATAAATTGTCCAAGTTCAACAATCTCTAATTGTCGGGGCTGGGAGTTGAACTCTGTTGCCTCCTGTTCCAAAGTCTCTGCTTTTTCCAGTAAGCAGTGAAGTCTTCCAGAGGGTTCATGTCCTCCCTGATAGCTCAGTAGCTTCACCTGGGCTTGCCTGGGCATGTTCTCAGCAAACATGGCTCTTGGGTTTCCCTTCCCAGTTGTGATCCCTGGAGATCTGGCTTCAGCTTGATCAAAACTGGGAAACCAGGTACTGTGCGGAGGGAAGCAGTGCCAGTGCAGTGGGTGGGGCCTCGGGGTGCTAGTTTATATCGGGACTTAGAACCTATGCTTGCTTCCCCCGTGGGAATGCACATAGCAACAACCACTGCAGCTGGAAATGCCATGGCCTGCACATGCTGCAGAGAGAGCTGTCTACACACAGGCACGCACACCCCACATTCACACACACTTACATGCGTTCAGGGATGTATGTATGTAAGATGCAGTTATTATTGCAGTTATCGTATTGCCTGTTGGGGTGTACAGTGTTCTACAGCCTGTGGATGGCAACCCATTGGTGGGTTACGGAATCAAGTCAATGGGTTATTTTTTAAATGAACTAGGGTAAGATTACCAAATAGGCTAGAATGAAAAAAAATATTAGTATTTATTATGAGAAGGAAAGATAAGTGTTATTTCATGAGATTTTATTTCAGTTATATAAGTGTGTGAGGGGGAGGGTGTGTATATATTTGCATACTGGAATCTGATGTAATAAAATTCTTGTGAGTTATAGGTTACAGACAAAGCAGTTTGAAATCCACTGTTACAAAATTGAAGTTTTGGTTGTTGTATTTTCAGACTCAGGATAGGGTGTGGCAAATCAGGAAGGTGTAAGCAATAGAAAAAAATAAACATATTATGTAGATTTTTTAAAAAAAGAACTATTCTTTAAACATAATTGTATATACATCAAAAGTCCAAGTTCTGTGGGTCTGATGGAAACTCACAAAATACCACTCCTCATCAACAAAGGAATATTCTGTAAATCTCAGTATTGAATCTGAACAAATTCATACTCCTTAAGGATCTGTACCTATCAGCCACTCCTAAGTGTGATTAAAAATTTGCATTATTTCTGGGATTATTTTAGATGTTACCAATTTTGGCATCAAGCCTGAAATTTACTATCACTTAAAAAAACTTTTTATTTTGAAAAAATTGTAGATTCTCAGGAATTTGCAAAGATAATACCGAGGGCCCCAGTGTACCCTTCATCTAGTTACCTCCAGTGGTTATGTCTTGTCTAACTATAGTACAATAGCAAAACCAGAACATTGACATTGATTATGTGGAACTTTAAAATGGGACCTTTTATTCCCACTAACTTTGAGATATGAGATATGAGCATGTGTGCATGATACATTTATAGAATAGTCCTCTATTTACCAGGGGATTGGTTTCATTTGTTAAGCACTTACTTCCATGGGTAAAGAAGATTGAGACATTTAAACAAAACTGATTAATCTAAACCATATTGAAAAAAAATTGGGTACTTTAGGTCTGAGATCTTCAAAGCAGCTGTTTTGTCTGAATTTCCTGAGTAATCCCCTCTTTGTTCTGTCTCCGTTTGTGCTGGCACAGCCCAGTGTCACCTGACGGTGAGTGCTGGTTCACGCTGAAGAACAGTCAGTGTTCACTTTAGGGTCTTGGTCCAGCTGATTGTCAGGCCATTTACCAACCTTCTTACGCTTTCTCAAGAAAACGGTAGCTTGAAGAAAAACGCCATTAGATTTATAGCCACAGTTACTTCTCACTAGAAATCTGTGGATTATGCAGCTGGAGTAACCCAGGCGTGATTTCAATTCTAGGTGGGCTTCCTCATCTTTCAGCTTGTCTAGAGACAGCTTCTCTCAGGAAATACAGTCATTTTAATGTCATTCATGGTCAGAATGTCTCCAGAATTCTGTTAAAATTGCATTAAAAACCCTGATATATAAAAGCATTCTGACTTTGAATTTAAGTGATTTGAGGAGAATTCATGCTACAGAGAATGGCTGCCCTTTCGCACAAATGATTGATAGTTGCCTGCCCTCTAATTTCAAAACGAATCATTTATGCAGCACTTACGTATCAAAGTGCTTTGCACCAAGTTGGCTGCTAATGCTTTTTTCATTTCTGACCTTTTAGCATTGACTAGATTTAACTAAAATTCAGTTAACTGGGAGTATCTGTCTCCCAGTCCATGCTTTAAAAAATCCTGAAGACAGTGAAGTCCCTAACACACTGAGTTGAAGGGCAGCCCCGAGGAACACCTACCTACGTTCTTAGTTGCAGCTGAAAAGCAAAGCTCTTTGCTATAATTTATGCAGATAAACAATTTTCTGTGTCAGTCTATTTTCTAAGAGGGTTCTGTGTTCTCTGAAAGTAGCAATTCCTTCTCAACTACATAGCGAACACTTGTCTGACCCAGAATGACCCAGAAAACGTAACATAAACTTTGCTCTCTAGTTGCCAGTAAGAACATGCCCAGGTGAAACCAGTACGGCTGAACGTATGATTAAGATATTACCATTTAATATTTTCTATGTGAATGAGTCATTTTCATTGACATGTGCCAATGGAGAGCTTAGCGTGAGTCAGCGGTGGACTGGGACTTGTCATTGGGGACCTGGGGTTTCCATTCTCTCACACGGAAGGCCTTTCCCTGCCGGGGACCTAAGAGCTCATTAAAACCAGACGGCTGGACACTGGGACTTGACAGAAGGTGACAGCCCTCTCAGTACATCTCCCACCCTTCGAACTTCTGAACGAAGTGGGAAACCGACCTGTGCCTTGCTTTGACCTCACAGGTTCCATGTGAGCACTTGCTCCAGCACGCAGGGCACCAGCTTGCCCTCCCCGGAGTAGCCTCCCCCCTGTCAGCCGTGCTTTGTAGCGCCCTCTACTGCTTCTGTCTACGGAAGACACTGCTGTGGTTTTCAGTGTGGGCTCCTCTGCGTCCCCATCACTGTCTCCAGCTGCTTTGTGAGAACAGCAGATGCTTCATTTTCATGAACTCTGGAGTTCTCCATCCTTTCCCCCAGAACCATGAGCTCAGCCATCCACCCATTTCCCTGGGGAAGTAATATGCACCAGAGTGATGGGTTCATTCATTTTCCTACCAGTATGTAGTATGAAGGGATGTTGGGGAAGCCAGTCAGGGCTGGCGATTCTTTGGCTTTTATTTGCAAGTGCTCCTGTGATCCAGCTAGTCACCTAATGAATGAATGGAATTTCAAATGCATTTATCTGTCCATTAAATAGAAATGTATCACGCTAGGAATAGGTTAGGAGCCAGCCCAGGAGAGATTATTTAGTGTGTGCTTCTCTCTTCAAGTGTCAGAGAATCTAGACCTTGGAAGAATTTACCTTGCTCTTTCATCCCCTATATCCCATTTTATAGTTATGGTAATTCTTAGGAGATTGAGTTTACTAATCTCCACTCTACACATGGCCAGATAGCTGATGCTCCCAGAAAAGGGCTTCCACCCAGATCTACTCCATTCTTCCTCACCTGGCTGCTGCTTCCAGAGGTGAGAGCTCGTGCAGGCCCAGCCAGACCCTCATGTTTGTCTCCCCTTGTGACCAGTATCACCCATTGTGGGACAGCCAGTAGGGTTCATGAAGACAGGCTATACGTGAAGAATGGATGATAACGTCCACCTTCAGGCTGGTGATTTATTCACAGCTGTTGCTGCATCTCACCAATCTCATAACTCTGCACATTTTGAAGGGACTTCTTCATAAGGCACAATTCAATGCATAATATCTCTGACAGATGGTCACTAACTTTCTGGGACACTTGTAGTGACAGGAAGCTCCATACCTCAGAAGATGGCCCATCCATTTTTTGTTTATTTTGGACAAAATATAAGAGTAACACTCTCCAGGTGGAGAATCCAATCCCAGCTTCTTAAACATTCCTTCCTTATGGAGTTGACAAACTCAAGCATAGATTTGGAAATGGGAGCTGTTTTGGGGGTGATTTGCTTGGACTGGGCCCTGCTCGAGCTCTGCCTGACCGGGAGCCTCTGTCTGTTGCAGCAGAGAGATGTGTGACCAGCAGAACGCCTTCACCATGTGTCCGCTGTGTGACAAGTCCTGCGATTACTGGAACCTCAGCTCGGCCTGCGGAACCGCGCGGGCCAGCCACCTGTTTGACAACCCTGCCACCGTCTTCTTCTCCATCTTCATGGCTCTGTGGGGTAAGTGGTCAGCGTGAGGCTTGCTCGTAGGGGTGGTGCCTTCAAGTGGGGGCAGTGACCCAGCTCTAATGCTCAGACCCTTCAGTTTACTTTGGTATTTTTTCTTCATATCCCAATATGTATTTTAAGGATAGTACCTTTCTCTTCTTTACTCATACGTGTGAATAGAAATAGGAATGTCCTTCATGGCTTTGTTTTCTCCTAGATATAGCCGTGTTAACCCTGTACTAGTCTAGTGTATCATTTATTCAAAATTTGGACCAGTGCATGTTTTGAAAACCCCTGGAAAACCCAAAAGACACCTCCAGGTATGTTCACTTAGTTATGTAAGCCCACCTGTGCCACGTGCTATAACCGGAGTGGCAGAGAGACTGCTGTGGTCACAGAGTCAGCTAGTGGTAAAGGTGTGCTGAAGTCTGGTCTTCCGACTCTAGGTTCAGTGCTATTAATATTTTTAGGATACTGTGAGTGTAGACTGTGGAGGTTTTATTTAGAGCCAGAGTAGTGTTTTCAATATTTCCACCAAAGGGAATTGTGAAGGAAAGAACAGATGGTTCCTTCGTTTTCCTCCTCCTTCCTTGCCCCTAGAGTATTGGTGTAATATCAGCGTAACGAACTTGCCCTGAGCTGTAGCATCTGACTACACACACACACACACACACACACACTCTCCTGTTCTCACAAACTGGAATAACATGGAATGACCACCCCATGGTAACTGAACGTTTCTAAGAAGACACACCCATGTGTATTAGAAAAGGGAGCAAGTCAACACATGTCAGCCCATTTGAGTAGCCACCTGCTCTTTGCTCACCACCAAATGTGAGACCCTTTGCTTTCCCCTGGGACCTCAGAGTAGCAGGACCACAGTCCTGCTTCAGAGCTGCTGGATTTATCTCTGACTCCACCGGGCCTGGAGGACAGACCAGGGTGGGCGCTGAGTCACACAGCCCTGAAAGGACGAGGAGGAGGAGGAGGGAGGGAGAGGTCCGTTCTCAGTGGTGCCAGGAGGACTGGAACACAGCCTTCCTCCAGCACCGTGGGGTCTTCTACTTGGGCAGAGACAGAACTTGACTGGAAAAATTCCCACATGGCTGGGCCACCAAGGAAAGTTTCCAGGGGACACTCTATTCTCTGTTGCTAGAGAGAGCAGCTGCTCTTCAGGGGCACATGGGCAGTAGTCAGCCCCTCAAATGTTGGAGCAGGAGAAGGAGGACATGGAATTTGCAGCCACAGAGCTCTGGAATTGTTCATAGGAAGGGTCAGTAGGATGGACTGAAGTTGGGGCTCGTTGCCTGAGAAGCCATAGGCAGCTCTGCGTCTGCTTATCCAGTGTCTCATAGTTACCCCAAGATCCATCTGAGCCAATTTAGAACCCAGATCCATACTGATTTTTCATATATTACAGCCCTTATTCCCATAATTTGTCTTGCAGATATTAATACCACCACTGAGTAGATGAAGCTTAATAATTCTGGGTCTCTGCTCCTTCAAGACCTTTCTTGGGACGTATAATCCCTTGTGCAGAGAAACTTGGCTTTCAGTCGTACTTCCCAGTTTCAAGTCCCCGAAACTACCTCTTCTCTTCCCTCAGCAGCTACAGTGAGCAGACACCTCCCGGCCACGCGGAGAGCCCCACCCCCGCTCCTCTCTTCCTCGCTCATCACAGTGCAGGGAAAGCACTAGGGACAGGATGGTGTCGTGGTGCCAGAGCTTCCTGGCACAGGGTAGGGTTTTGTTTTGTTTTTTAAATAGTCTGGCTATGTTTTGTGTGATCGTGTACTTGGTCACAGCAGCCAAAAGCCCTCAGGCGTGATTGCCTACAAATTACAATTAAAAATACTAGCAATGCCTCTCATTACCATGATTATTATGGTTAGTGGTGCTGTGCTGGGTGGGCCAGGGCCCAGGCCTGCCCGGATGAGGCTGGGAAGAAGCGGTTCTACGCAGAGAGAGGCGGGCTGTTGGTGGCAGTAGAGGTGGTGGCTGCAGAGCCAGGGGATCGTGGAGGATCCTAGTCAGCAGGACCGGAGTCTGTCGGAGTCTCAGACCCAGCTCCCCTGTGGTTCTGGCTTCAAACTCCAGGGAACTTTGGGAGAGAGAGAGAAGTCCCACTGAAAAGGGAAGTAATGAGACAGGGCTTCTGAACAGAGGCTAAGGACACTGACTTAGGGTCAGGTAGTCCTAGCCATGTGTCTTAGCTCCCTACCAGCTGGGGATCCCATAGGGAGTAAATGTGGCACTGAAGCCATATGCTCTTGGCCAAGATGCCATGCGACTTTGGGCATACCCCACAGTGACAAGACAATGAGGTGTGTGTGCAAAGCACATGGTGTAGCTGTGAACCCAGGAGCTGGCAGTTGCCCCTCCCACGTGTGGTGGCCTCCCCTGCCCCCGTGACTTAGCTACTCCTCTGCCTCCATCTGTTCCCGCAGAGCACAGGCTCCTCGGGAATGCCGAGGGAGCATGGAAAGAGGAGGGACCTGCCCCTGTTCTCAGGGCATCTCCAGGGCAATGCCAGTGTTGGGGGGTCACATACCCTCACGTGAACCCAGCCTCAAATCTTGGGGAGAAAAACACACAAATCAGTGCACTATAATGGAGCTGCAAGTAAAACAAATATAACTTTAAGTAACTGGGTATTGGACCAGCTTACAGGTGTTTGCTGTGCTCAGTTCTGTGTTGTGCCCAAAGTAGACACAGGTGGCTAAGAGCCCAGGAGGCATTGGCAGTTCTGTTTTCACAGCGCAGACGGGAGTGGCAGCCAATGGTCAGG
>JAQIFY010003019.1:0-12890 GCA_028533085.1 Varecia variegata | reverse complement strand
TTACTGGGGAGAAGGTTTGAGAATTCCCATCTGCCAAATCCTTCCCCCTGCAGATGAGATCTTTGTTAGGGAAAAGAGACTGAGTGGGTTCCAAGATGGCTGCTCTTCGCATCCACCTGCCGTGGCTCAGAGGATCTGCCTCAGATTCTTACCATGAGAACCTAGTGGATTCTTGTAGGCAAAGCCTGCATAAATGTGGGGTCCCCTTATGATTGAGGACCCCAGGAGTTTCTCACTTGCATGCTAGTCTGTATTCAGTCTCCAGCAGTTCTTCAAAACAATTATTTGAATGTTGCTATCAGCTTATCAAGTTCAATGACTTGTGCATCAAGTAAGCAAATCATAGGGTCTTTGTCTCTCTGGATGCACCTCTCTCTCTAGATTTCAAAATGGTCATTTGCCATCAAACTTCTGCTCTCTGATGGGTCCAAGAAAAGTCAGTAATTTCTAGTTTGTCATGTTTTTTCTTATACAGACAAGAATAACAACTTCTAGATTCTTTACATGTTGGAGTTGAAACTATAAATCAGGATATAAATTTTGATACCTGATGTTGGGTAGTTTAACACAGAAAATAAAAGAGGCATTATCTGGGGCATAATTATTAAAAAACATTTTTACACATTTATATAGCATCTCTATAAAGTTTAGATAGGAACAGATTAAAAATGGTTAGTGATGTAAACATACTAGAACCCATGAAAGAAAGAAAAGGGGTAGATTAATTTTAGAATGCTTACTGTAGCCACACAGATAATCAATTAAAGGTATGCCTAGATTAATTTTCCTGGAATTTTTTTGAGTGCATGTCATCCAAGGTACTTAAATATAATAGTAATATTTTCTTTGTACTTATATTCCAGGATAGACATTGTAGTATTCAAGTCTTGTAACAAATTCATAATGTACACACTGCTATTAGCACCATTTTGAAGATTAAGAAATTTTACATAAATTTGATCACTTTTTCTATGTCAAGCAGGCAGGATTTGAGCTGTATATTCATGTGACTGCAAAGGTCATTTTCTTAACCAATACTATAATTCCTTTCAAAAGATAGGAAAGCATTTCTAGACAAAGTCCTATGATTTGTATGTATGACCAAGGTCTTTTTAGGTCTGAGAAGGCCTGATGGCATAAATATATACGTAAAAAGTGAAGCACTATTCATATTACATATACTATACTGTGGTAATTTCTGGGCAATACTTTTTAAAGGGGAAATTGACATGATGGAATCCATAAAAGTGGCCAGAATATTGAGAGCTTGAAAACTATTACATGAAATGACAGGTGATTAATATTTTCTGGAAGAATAAATTTTAGTTTAGTGGTGTGAGGTCCCAGAAGTTCCCCACACCTTTCACTTCACTGTCAAGATGGATATAACCTTGGGGCTCACTTTCCAAGTTCAGGACTCACTTCAGTGATCTCCTCATATGCAAATGTTTAGATGCTTGAGACCACGAATGACAGGGTTCCATCACACAATGGATCTACCCCTCCTTAGCCATAGTCACTTTTATAATTTTATATTTGACAACTTTTTTCATTAATTTCTCCCGATTCCACTGAACTAATATTGCCCAGTGGAACTTTTGGCCAAGATGGTAATATTCTATGTGCTGTGCATTCTTTAATACAGCAGCCATTAGCTAGCTATATGTGGCAATTGAGAACTTGAAATGTTGCTAATGTGACAGAAAAAGTGAATTTTTAATTCAACTTAATTTAGTTAAATTTTTAATGACACAGGGCTAGGGCTACCATATAGTATGGTAACCACATGTCTCAGTCTGCCAGGCATGATCTTGGCTTATGCATGTTTTCTTTTCTAATTATTTATAGCACCTTCACACACATTTCTGTACTTCTATTTCCTTATCCATAAAATTAAGATAATTCTAGTATAGGCAAATATATAAGAATAAAGCAGAAGAGTGCATAAGCATTATTTGACAAAAAGTGAGTCCTTTATCTGTTTACTATATATGCATTAAGTTCAACTGTAAGCAAATTAAAAAACACACAGTTTTCATTTCTGAGTTTATGTCCTCACATATAACATTGTACATAAAATGTCTGATGAGTGAAAAAGTTCTTGCATGCTTTAAAATACATGTAATAGTCCAAATATGATAATTTTATGAGCAAATTAAACTGTAACTTACTCTCAGGATCAGGTTGGACAAATGCCTCAAACTTTCTGTGCTTCTTTCTTTTTAAATGGGTATAACAAGTTGAATTATATGAAACTACAACTTGGTTCAACCTAATATTATCTTCCACACTGAGCTGTTGTGAAAATTAAATAGGTTAGTAAATATAATAAGAATTATGTGTGGTACATAGTAAGTGTCAAATCCTGGCTATTATCATTATAAACAAAATGCACCTTAAAATAAAGTATCTTGAAAACTATAAAGAGCAACAGCCACTAAAATTGTATGTAATTAGCTATTTCCCCAAACCTTAAGTAAATGGAATAAGATGAAAATCATAACTTCAAATATTTCAAAAATTATATTCAGATAGGAAGCTGCTGTTATGAGGACCTCCTAGAATCATGTCTGCTAGGCTTCAATTTTTAGCCCTTAACCTAATGACTGCTACTGTTCCAACACTAAGAGAGAATCTTATACACAAGGGACCTAATCAAAATTTCATACAAAGGGTGAAAAAGGCACATTTTAATTGCTCCTATATCCCAATAGCTTATCCTTGTTGAAAGGAAATCTTGAGGGAGCTTCCATCTAAATGTTTTTGATTATACCTCTTAATACACCAAAACTTTACATAAAAACAATGTCCCTTTGGCTGGTCCCTGGGGTAGCATTGTGAAGAAGCTACAAGAAGGAATCATGGCTTTTGATTCATGTTACCTAACTGGGCTACTCAGAAATTGTAATCTGCACTCCTAATTCTGACCCCCTGAGTAAAAGAGAGCCCAGGAGTCTCTGTTTTGAACTGCCACCACCACCATTATCAAGAGCTATTTCCCACAGAGTGCACTTGCTCTAAAGCTTACACAAGGTTTCCAGGTAGAGAAAGGGTGAGTACCTGATGAATTCCATCTGTCCTGGAACCTTTAATCTTGGCATGTTGAAGGACCTTCCTGAAATCTAGCCTCCTTACAACTACAGGAGTTTCCTAAAACTACCTGGCATCTTTTGATGTAACATATCTGACTTTTCATGATTCAAACTATACCACTTTCAGACATGTTTAATAGAGAGATTTTGATGTCGAGACAAAAGGTATCCTATAGGCTGTATATAGCTCTGCCTTCTGAGGTAACATATAATAAGTCCAATTTTAATTTGTGTTATTAGTCATGGAGATACTAGGCATGAATTATTGTAATCTAAATCTTAAATTTTCCTGGAAAATTGTAATTTATAAATCACCATCATAAAATACAGCTCCCAGAATTAAGCACAGTTCACTGAATGCAATTTATCTTGGGTGGCCATCACTTCCGCTATTTGGGGTACTTTTTTTTTTTTTTTAATGAATCCTCTGGAGTTTATAGGTGTTTTCCTCCAGATGTAGATCTTTTGAACATGAAATGCTATTACGCCAATGCTTCTCAAGTATAAAGGTTATGCAGACCTAGCTTGTTTCCACTTATCCTTCCAGACTGAGGTTTCTCTTAAAAGCCTTCATTGACCCCCATTCTGGGCTCATGCCGTGTTCACTGTATTCCTGTAGGACATGTGTAATCATGATGTTTATCACACTGTCTAGTCTGCTTCCCCACCCCCTTCTAGATAGTAACATTCTGAAGAACAGGGATTCTATATTATTTGTCCCTCTGTCCTGAAAGCCCACACATTTTTTTTTTGCTTATCCCTGTTAAATTCTTCTTGTTAATATCAGTTCATATTCACAGTCTAATAATACCTTCTTGAATCATTATTATAAGTATTCATCACAATTTTCTATATTAATTTAATCTATAAATTTCATAATTATATAGCATTATCCAAGTTATTGACAGAATGGTTTTTCAAGACAAGACTACATACAAAGTCCTATGAAATAATAGTAACACCAGATTTTTCGCTTTTATGATTAGTCTTTAGATCCTCCTTGGGTTCCCATAACTATGAGATATTATTCTGTATTTTCATTGACCACACATAACTGTATCATGTCCATAAGACAGTTACAAGAGATTTAGCAAATACTTTACTAAAATCAAGATAATCAAGGACTATACAATTATTTTACTCTATTAATCTAGTAAAACTTGAAACAAAAATTCTGGGTGTACTTTAGCAATCTTCTGCTGTCTCAGAGTCATCACTGCTTTCTTTTATAAGACCTAAGAACTTTTTTCCCCCCTGAGAGAAATCCTGCCATTTGCAACAGCGTGATGAAGCTGGGGGAAATAATGCTAAGTGAAATAAGCCAGTCTCAGCAAGGCAAATACTGCATCATTCCAATTCAATGAAGTATCTGTAATAGTCTAACTCATAGAAGCAGATAATACAATAATGGTTGCCACGGACTGGAAGGTGGGAGAAATAGGGAATTGTTCAATGGGCATAAATTGTCAGTTAAGTTAGATACATAAATTCAAAAGATCTGCTGTACAACATAGTAGCTATATTAGCAATATGGACTTCAAAATTTGTTAAGAAGGTAGATCTCTTGTTAAATATTCTTACCACAAAATACCAAAACACACAAACAAAAAACACACAAAGGGATACAAAAAACTTTGGAAAGTAAAAGATGTCAATTACATTGATTGTGGTGATGGTATCATGGGTGTCCAAACTTATCAAATTGTATACATTAAATATGTGTAGTTCTTTGTATGTCAATTTTACCTCAACAAAACTCTTAAAAATGTCCTTTTTTCACCTTAAACTGTTTTGGTATTTTGCTTAGGATTCATTCATCTCTGATATGGGTCAAAGACAGATTAGGACCTTTGCTGATGCAGGCCAGATTCTTTGGAAATTCTCCACAAGTAATGGTCACAGGTGGTGTTTACAGGGCAGAACAAAAAGGAAGCAGTAGGAATTAACAGCATGTGTCAGAGTCAGACTTCATGGGGAGATGGTCAAATGTAATGGATCAAAAACCCACACCTGCTGCCAGTGTTGCAGCCATCAGACAAGAGATATTGGTGCTTCTGTGATGAAACTAGTTTTTAGTGTGACAGCCTTGTAAGAGACAAGGAACACAGAACAAAACAGTCTAAAGAATCAGAACTATGGAGGGACATGAAAACTCAGCTTATCTTTAATAGAGGTAAAATCAGGATGTATGAAAATAAAGAACTGGGATTTTATTAAAAATAACTGGGAAACTATCATTTCTAGGGTTATAAAATCTGCAATAGTTTGTCTTGATCATGAGTTGACAATTTTGTACTCTAGACATCATTAAACTTTTCTAGTATAGAATTGACCTAGAATTGGTGACAGCTGGCCTCTGCAGGAGATGGGAAACTGAGAAGTCAAAAGAAAGAAAATGCCAGGCAACACATACTGGGCATCTGACTTAAGTCTGCTGGGTATTTTCTGACAATCTCTTCAACTACTTTGTGATTTCAGTCCTCCTTAACTATATATTTTTTTTGTACTTGTTGATGTTTTTTCTCTGATGAAGGAAGAAATATTTAAAATTGAGTATGTATCTGTTTTATGTCTGTAATTTATTAATAATTAAAGGTTATAAAGACCTATATTTTTCTTATTTATGTATTAAAGAGAAAAAGACTATGATAGTAAAAGTAGTTATAATTCGTGAGTTACTATAGCACTTTTTTGTGTGTGGCGGGGAGAGAGAAATACATTGTTTGGAGAAAAACTTAATGAACATATTTGGCATAAATGAGGAGGCACATACCACACATGACCTAGATGGAAAAGGCTTAGAGGATGGTGGCAAAACAGTAACTTGTAGTGGAATGTTTTATTGATCAGCATGGTATCCTCATTATTTTGTTGTTGTTTACATTTTTAGAACATATTTATTGAAATATAATTAACAGTATAAAATTCACACTTTTCAGGTATGTTTCAGTGATTTTTAAGCATATTCAAAGTTGTACAACCATCACTATGTTCTAATTGTAGAATATTTTCATTACCATCCCCCCAAAGTTTCCATACCCATTGGCAGTCACATTCATTACCTCCCTTCCCACAGCCCTTGGCAGAAAGGAAACACTTTCTGTCTTTATGAATTTGTCTTTTGTTGACACTTATAAATGAAATCATACAATGTATGGCCCTTTGTGTCTGGTTTCTTTCTCTTACCGTATTTCAGGTTTATTCATGATGTGGTGTGTACCAGCAGCTCATTCCGCTGTATTGCAGAATAATGTTCTATTATATGGATACACCACAGCTTCTTTGTCCTTTCACCACTCGATGGAAATTTGGGTGGTTTCCAATCTTTGAGTATTATCAGTAATGCTATTCTGACCATTCACGTACAAGTTTTTGCGTGGACACATGTTTTCAGTTCTCATGGGCAAGTATCCAGCAGTGGAATATCTGAGGCATACAGTAACTGTATGTTTCGCATTTTGAGGAAATCCCAAACTGTTTTTCTAACAGTCTGTACCATTTGCAATCCCACCAGTAATATGTGAGGGTTCCAGTTTCTTCATATCCTTGCCAATAATTGTAATTAATTCTTTGTCTCTGGGATTATAGGCATCCTAATGAGTGTGAAATGTCATCTCACTATGGTTTAGATTTGTATTTTCTTAATAACTAAGGATGATGAATATCTTTTAAGGTGCTTATTAGTCTTTTGTAGATTTAATTTAGAGAAATATTCATTGAAACCCTCTGACCATTTTTTAATTATGCTATTTGCCTTTTTAATTGTCAAGTTGTAAGAGTTCTTTATGCATTCTGAATGCAAGTTTTTCATCAGATATATCACTTAAACATATTTTTCTCATTCTGTGTTTTCTTTTTACTCTAGGGAAAATGTCCTTTTATAACACAAGCCTTCAATTTTGATGATGTCTACTTACTATTTTTTATGGCTGTCTCTGGTTTTGGTGTCTTATCTAAGAAACCATCACCAAATCCAAGGTCACAAAGATTTACTCTTTTGTTTTCTCCTAAGATTGTTTTAGTTTTATCTCTTACATTTAGTTCTATGATCTATTTTGAGTTAATTTTTTTGAATGGTGTCAAGAAGAGGTCCAGATGAATTCTTTTCCATGTAGCTATTCAACTGTCCCAGCACCATTTGTTGAAGAAATTATGCTTTCTCCATTAAATTGGCATAAAAGCCTTGTCAATAATCAATTTATCATAGATGTATAAGTTTATTTCTGGATTGTCAATTCTATTCCATTCATCTGTAGGTCTATAACTGATGACAGTGTCACACTGTCTTGGTTAATATAACTTTATAGTAAGTTTCCAAGTGGCAAAATGTGAGACTTCCACCTTTATTCTTCTCTATCAAGTTTGTTTTGGTTTTTCTGGGTCCCTAGCACTTTCGTAAGTAAGAATTCTATGAGCAGCATGTCAATATCTGCAAAATACAGAGCTCGGACTTTGATACAGAATGCACTGAATTTGTATATCAATTTGGAAAGTTATTGCCATTTTCATAATATTGAGTCTTCTAATTTTTGAACATGCAATATCTTTCCATTTATGTAGGTATTCTTTAAATTCATTCTACAATGTTTTGTACTTTTCATTATAATGTCTTGTATTTCTTTTATTTAATTTATTCTTCAGTATTTTATTCTTTATGATGCTATTGCAAATGGATTTTTTTTCATTGCAAGTGTATAGAAATACATTTGAACTTTTATTTTATGTTGTTTTGTATTCTACAAACTTTCTCATTTTTTAAATTAGTTCTAATAGCTTTGTGTGTGTGTGTGTGGTAGACTCCTTAGGATTTTCTATATAACAGAGTCATGTCATTCACAAATAGTTTTACTTCTTTCTTTCCAATCTGGAGGCCTTTTATTTTCATTTTCTTGCCTGATTTTCCTAGCTAGGACTTCCAGTATAATCTTGAATAAAAGTGTAGGGAGTGGACCTCATGTTTTGTTCATTATTTTGGTGAGGTGAACCATCCAGTCTTTCACCATTAACTGTAATATGGGCTATGGGTTTTTGTGAATGCTGTTATTATTTTATATAAAAATTGAAATAGAATGTTTTTCAGCAGGGCGTGCACTTTTAATATTACCTTGTAACCTATTTTCTAACATCAAGCTGACCTTTGAGAAATCTTGTCAAAACCAAAGTTAAAATGGAATTTTGAAGTTATCATGTTTCCCCTCTGGAAAGAGGTTTTTTGTTATTATTGTTTTGTTTTGTTTTGTTTTTTTCCTTAAACAAGGGATTTCATAAAAGGATTTAGAGAGACATCACAAATTCAAATGCCTTCATGGGTCAACTAGGCATAGAAATATACAAAGCGTTCAAAACAGTAGTGTTGTGATTTGGAAAATGCATGTTCTGTGAAAGACTCTAAATTCAAATTTATTTCTGAAAAACTGTATTCCCATAACAAAATACAGCTACTGGAGTACATATGCTTATACCTAGCAATTTACAGCTATTTTTCTAGATAGATAGGAGACCATGGCAGACAAATCCAGAGTGATGAAAGAATAGTTTTAGAATGGTTAGAATGAAATTCCCCATACCATGACTTTATATCTTCAATTTAAAGTTACACCTCTCTCTCTCTCTCTCTCTCTCTCCCTATATATATAATATGCATAACCACTTCAATAATAAAGCTTGATATAAACCCTAAGCTTTTAGTAAAAATATATTATAACCAACAGTCACGTGTTATGGTGCTTTAATATATAAAATAATAAAATCATGGACTGTTGTATCAGTTCTGGCACTTAGTGAGTGCCAAAGATGAGAAAGACCCAATATGGAGCTATCATTGGAAAATGGGTTCAAATGGCAGGAGAAAAGGAGGCTTCAGTGAACTGGCTAAAGAGAGGATGTGAGACAAACACCCTTGCCCCAAAACAGCTTCAAGAATGATGGCCCAGATAGAGAGGAAATATAAGAGCAAAATTCTGCTAATATGCAGGATGGTATTTGACCCATTTTATTTCAGTATTTTAAAAATGCAGTGCCCAAATTATTACCTGCATTGAAGACACACAAGTTACGTTACTATACTAAAGGTAACTAGGAATCATTTTAAAATTTGGAAGGAACTAATTTATGATACAATGTACTAGGAATTTAGTGTAACTACTGTACATATTGTGTACACATTACTATAAACTATACTTTAGTCGTATCTCTAAGGCAGATATTTTTCCCAATTTTTAAGCTTATTTTATCCCTGAGTTCACAACCTTGTATTTCTAAGCTATTAGATATTTAAAAAAAAATTTAAACCAATTGTAATTCTGAAATATATAAAATATTAGTAACATTACATTGTAAATAATGGTTTAGTCATTTAAAGTGCTAAGACTTTCTTTGTATAAAATAATAACTCAATGGTTTTATATACTAGATATTTAATATACAAGGCAAAATTGAAGCTTACTACAAGATCCAAAGTGATAAGAACACTTAATCATTAGTGTTACTTTAAATATTTATTTATTATATTGTACTTGCATTATACAATTTGAAATGAAATGCAATTACTAATTAATTTCCTTTTGACTATTCATCTACTATATTTCATTACCACTATTGGAAACATATATTTGAAGATGTGATAGCTAAAAATTACTTAATCTACACTTGTTGTGAGATTTGTAAGCCACAGAAGAGTTGTTTTCACCCCTAAAATTCTGATTACTTAACACTAAATTTGGGATCTTTTGTTTCTCACTTCTGATTTCTCCTCAATAGGAAACTCACATCCTTCCTAGATGTGGAGTTCAAGTTGAGTGACAGACAATGTTATCCATTGAGTTCCTGTCTAGAGCTACTATGTGTATATTTCTGAAGCAGTGGAAGTAGTCAAGGTACTCACTAAAGGGGAGTCTAGCCTGGATCAGTGGTTGATACACTAGCTGTCAGTACTTTATGAAAATTTTTCTTTCACACTCATTGCTGTGAGTGGTTTATCTGATATGACAAAGAGATAAAGATATGAAGGAAGCTGTGAATAGCTAAAGTAAGAGACATAAAGTGAGACAGACAGCCCTTGTCTCATATCCTTAATTACTTAGTACATGCCTCCCTATGGGCTGATACTCAACTACTATAAGCCTTAGTCACCTAATATGTAAAATAGATATACTATCATTTATTCTGCAGAAGAGTTGAGAGGATTACAAGTAAGGCATAGGAATTTCTTAGACATTCAATTAAAGTAATCAGAGCATCTTTGAGTGTACAGGAACTAGAGAGTACTAATGCCCACTCTTATACCATAAAGCACAAATTAAGATAGTTCTATCAGATATTTATTTACATTCCCCATATTTCCGGGATTTCAGATTCTTTGACTGCTAACATAGATGAGAAACAGGTAAAGAACTGTTTGGTACCTGGTTGAAAAGACTTGAATTTTGCTTTGTAGTTTGTGCAGTGAGACAATAAATACCTAACTCAAGTTTTCGTCTTCCTTCCTCATAAAATTGCAGAGGAGAATGGTGGCAGGAAACCATTCCTCAGGGACTGAGTTCATCCTGGCTGGGCTAACAGAGAAACCAGAGCTCCAGCTGCCCCTCTTCCTCCTCTTCCTGGGAATCTACATGGCCACAGTGCTGGGTAACCTGGGCATGATCACACTGATTGGGCTCAGTGCTCACCTGCACACCCCCATGTACTATTTCCTCAGCAGTCTGTCCTTCATTGATTTCTGCCATTCTTCTGTTGTTACCCCCAAAATGCTGACAAATTTTTTGTCAGAGAGGAACATCATCTCCTACCCAGCATGCATGACTCAGCTCTACTTCTTCCTTGTTTTTGTTATATCAGAATGCCATATGTTGGCTGCAATGGCATATGATCGCTATGTCGCCATCTGCAATCCACTGCTTTATAATGTCATCATGTCTTATCAGGTCTGTTCCTGGATAGTAGTTGGAGTTTATTTCATGGGCTTGGCTGGTGCCACAGCTCATACAGTCTGCATGCTAAGAGTACTTTTCTGTAAGACTGATACTATCAACCATTACTTCTGTGACCTTTTCCCACTACTGGAGCGCTCCTGTTCTAGTACTTTTATCAATGAAGTAGTAGTTCTGTGCTTCAGTGCATTTAATATCCTCTTTCCCAGCCTGACAATCCTTGCCTCCTACATCTTCATCATTGCCACCATCCTCCGCATTCGCTCCACTGAAGGCAGGTCCAAAGCCTTCAGCACATGCAGCTCCCACATCTCGGCTGTTGCTGTCTTCTTTGGATCTGCAGCGTTCATGTACCTGCAACCATCATCTGTCAGCTCCATGGACCAAGGGAAAGTGTCTTCTGTGTTTTACAGTATTGTGGTGCCCATGCTGAATCCCCTCATCTATAGCCTGAGGAATAAAGATGTCAAAGTAGCCCTAAATAAGTTCCTTGAAAAAAAGATATTTTCTGTGAAACAGTGTATTTTCCTTTAGCAAAAATTTATAACTTCTGGAGAAGACTTGGTAAGAAAACAGTGCGGAGATAGCAAAGCATGTCCACAAGTAATAACATTACTGCTAGTACTTGATATTTGGAAGACAGGTGCCAAGAGTAGAACTAGATTCATAGGATCAGTAACATGGGGGCAGCACCATTTCTGGGACACCCAAAGGTCCATCTACCCCAGAGTAACCTGTATGACCTCTAAATATTTTTTTAACAATCTTTGAAGGCCTCCATGTGTATAATCACACTTTGTATGTATGGAATACGGCATTTTCTAGAGACGTCTTATTTGTCTTAATTCAAGGAATAAATACATGTCATCAGTATCCTTTGATATTTTCAATACTCTGTGTACCTGGCCTTTTCTACTAAGTGTATAGGCAAACATTTGTGAACGAGATATCCAAAATAAATCATTTTAACCACTTTGAATACACAAAATTCAATCCCAAATTCATACTAAGTGCATAGTAGGGAATATGGAGCCATATGATGGGCTCCTACATTAGGGAATATGGAGCCATATAATGGGTGATAAGACAGTTCCTACCTACAAGGAGATACTAGTGGAAGAAATGGAAATTAATAAACAGGACTGAATACAGTATGTGTATTTTTACATATATTTATGCAACACCCTTTGTTCCACACTTTGGGGACTTTGCTACCACCACCTCGATTTTCCTGAAAATCCTATACTTATTCTTCCTTATCCCAAAGGTGAGTGGATAACTCTTTTCCACCTACATTATAGAATCTCAGATTTAGAATTGACTTTCTTTTACTAGCATGATCATATGGGTTATTTATTCACTTGGAAAAGTTAAAATTGGAAAATTATTTTCTGACTAATGACAAGTACCCCCCTTATCCCCAAAATCACTATACATTCTGGGGAAAAAAACTGATATTTTTTAAGGAGTGAAGGAGACTTTTAACCACTAAATTTCTTCTTCTCCCCTTCACCAAATTAAACTCCTACTGATGCTCTTGAGAACAAAAACCAGAAGTCTGGTTTGTCTTCTTGGGAGGTGGTCATTCCCATGAATAAGTCTCAGTAGCTCTTGGTGGAATCTATCCATTGGTCAGCTCCCACATCTTCTCTTGCTGGTAGTAGGAACATATATATTTTTTTCTCATTTCTCCCTAGAATAGCTCCTAAGAATCTTGGAGACCAGATATTTCAGTATTATTTTATACCAACTTTTAGATAACAGGGCATGGTTGTGTTCTTTGATGCCTCTGAGCTTGGAAGCCTTCAAAAAAGCTGTATTAAGGAGATAAGCATGGACATATCCAAATAACATCATGTTCTTCACTGTT
>JAQIFY010003018.1:0-12890 GCA_028533085.1 Varecia variegata | reverse complement strand
AAGACCCTAGATGTCCTTGCTGGTTAGAAGACATTAGTTTCCTTTGCTTCCATTGTTGACTAGATGATCCAGGCTTCCCTTGTTGGTGGGATAACCATAGATTCCCTTGCTGGCTAGATGACCCTAGATTACCTTGTTGACTGGAAGACCCTGCCTTCTCTTGCTGGCTAGATGACCCTGGTTTCCCTTGTTGGCTAGATGACCCTGGTTTCCCTTGTTGGCTAGATGACCCTGGTTTCCCTTGTTGGCTAGGAGACCCTGGTTTCCCCTGTTGGCTAGGAGACCCTGGTTTCCCTTGCTGGCTAGAAGACCCTGGTTTCCCCTGCTGGCTAGATGACCCTGGTTTCCCTTGCTGGCTAGAAGACCCTGGTTTCCCTTGTTGGCTAGAAGACCCTGGTTTCCCTTGTTGACTAGATGACCCTGGTTTCCCTTGCTGGCTAGAAGACCCTGGTTTCCCTTGCTGGCTAGAAGATCCTAGATGCCCTTGCCGTTTTGAAGATCCTGGTTTCCCTTGCTGGCTAGATGACCTTGGCCTCCCTTGTTGACTAGATGACCCTGCATTCCCTTTCTGGGTAGAAGATCCTAGATCCCCTTGCTGGCTGGAAGACCCTGGTTTCACTAGTTGGCTAGAAGATTCTAATTTTTCTTGCTCATCAGAAGCTTCTAAATACCCTTCTTGGTTAGATTCTTCTGAATTCCCTTGCAAAATCCAAACTCCTGACATACCAGTCTGGTTCAAACCTCTTGTCCTCCCTTGCTGATTAAAAGTCCTTGATTCCTCTAGCTGGCTAGAATACCCTGGTTGTCCCTGCAGACCTAATATCCCTGGCTTTTCTTGTTTATAACTACCTCCTTGCTTATTAGAATCCTTTTGTCCTCCTAGATTGTTAGCTTCATTTTGTTTCTGTACAATAAGTGCAAGTTCTGGATTCTCTTCTTGTTTGAAAACACTTGTTCCTGAAATCTGAGTTGAAGACACTGGAATAATACCACAAGCACAAAAATAAAAAATAAAGTTATTTAACTTAAATAACTTTAAATCAACAGCATTCACTCAAGATATAGTTTTTACTTAATGCCTTCTTGATTGTTTAACCCCAGGATGGAATCTTCCCATTCTTCCTCATACCCTGAATATTTGAGTTCCTTCATTTTTTTCTGTTTTTTTTTTTTTTTTTTTTTTTTTGAGACAAAGTCTCGCTCTGTTGCCCGGGCTAGAGTGAGTGCCGTGGCGTCAGCCTAGCTCACAGCAACCTCAAACTCCTGGGCTTAAGCGATCCTTCTGCCTCAGCCTCCCGAGTAGCTGGGACTACAGGCATGTGCCACCATGCCCGGCTAATTTTTTCTATATATATTTTTAGTTGGCCAGATAATTTCTTTCTATTTTTAGTAGAGACGGGGTCTCGCTCTTGCTCAGGCTGGTCTCGAACTTCTGAGCTCAAACAATCCGCCCGCCTCGGCCTCCCAAGTGCTAGGATTACAGGCGTGAGCCACCGCGCCCGGCTTCATTTTTTTCTTGACTGTATTATACAGATTCCACAAATTATAGCCTCAAGCCAGCTTTCCCCAATTCTAAATCATAGAGTCTGCATTACTTGAAATGGGACTTCATTTTACCCCAAATTTCTTATAATGGTTTCCTGATGAATCAAACGGACTCTGTTCTACGCCTGTTATGACCTTTCTCCACGTCACAGGCTTCATTCCCAATTTCCAAGTTTCATTTTACAGATAATGCCATCATCAAGTTTCTAGACATAAAGGCTGGCAGACTTTATGAAAAAAATCCCTACTTTTCCCTTCTGCATCTCTATGCTTTCTGTAGCCATTTTCTTTCCCTTTCCCCTGTTCCAAAGACAGGTTTCCTTTCTCCTTTAGAACATTCTTTTTCAATCAGCTGTATGCCCACCATTTCCAATAAAAAGGCCCTAGCATCAGTCCTGCTGTCTCTGGTTATTTTTCTTCTTTATTTTTTGGTCAAACTACTCAGGAGAATGGTAGATATCACATGACTATTTTTCTTAAAACTTATCTTTCATAACTCATCTACTCTGTGTCTCCAATTTATTTTGGAAGCCCATACATTCCCCAATATATATCTGTTTTAGGTTTTTTCAGATTCTATTCTCAAATGAACAGGGTTTAGGAAACAATGAATAAATAAATGGAATGGTTTTAGAGCTAAGTACAATGTTATTCCATTGAGGATATATGTTTTTTATCCTTTGTTTGGTACAAATGTTTCTTTTTTGTCTCCTCTTTTTGTTTTGTTTTTTTCTTTTCTTTTTTTTTTTTACTTGATAATTCCTCTTTCTTTCCTTACCTTCTTAATGTGGGGGGTTTCCTTAACAGTTTTATTCAGACTTGCTTTTTTTTTCTACATAGGCTTTCTTGGTGACATTTTTATTCAATTTATACAACTTTAAATTATTTCAATGTGGATGGTTCCAAATTTATACTTAAGATCTCACTTGCATTTACAATTGTTCTGCTATATAAAGCAGAATATACACATTTGTATCTTCAAGTCCATTTAACTGAAACCAAATGCATCATCATTTATTATCCATTGAGCACCACGTAATATATTACTGCAGGTGGTTAAGGTACTAGTTCAGGCACAGGAGTTTAGCAGTTAGTAATCTGCTTTACTGTCATATAGTGTGGGGTCAGGTCTGTGGGTGTAATCTAGACATTCATTCAATTTAACAAAAATGTGAATTTAACGAGCCTATTACTATGTCAGAACTATAGTAAGAGCTGGAACTACAACTGTGAACAAGACATTTAGGGTCCTGCCCTTGTGAAGCTGAAAAGTCTAATGGACAAAAACAATAGGAGATTATAGTAGTATGATCAATGCTATAATACGAGAAGTAAACTAGACAATAGAACCCTACTATAGACAGCAGAGGATGACATCCTTTCTTCTTTCTAACACATAAGCAGCACAGGACACAGCTAGAAAAATGAATAAGAAAAGAAGAATAATTTCAGCAGAGAAATGAATATGTGCATAGGCTCTTTGGGTTGTAGGGATCGAATATTGTTCATTAACAGTCACTAACATCAAGTAGAAATCAATTAGAATAAAGATGTGGATGAAATGGGAAAAATTGATTGGCGAGCTATTTTTTTCTAAATTATTTTCAGTTTTTGCATAGGTGACGCAAGTAAATGGAACCAAATCTTAAAGATTCAAAAGAGTAAATAGTTTAAAGTTATTTTCCCTTTTTCACTGGCCCCCTCTCCCAAAAACATTTTCTACCTTGGACACAATTATTTTCTAATATCCAAGGAAATAATAAAAGTAAAGTGCCTGGGACACCATCACATGGACGAGGCTTTTGTGAGTTATTTCAGAAATACCCTATGTATTTACAAACATACATGAATATACTTTCCCACACAATTGGTAGCACACTCTACATACTGTTCTGCTACTCCTTGTTTTCTCCCTTGACAATATAGTGATGCTTTCTCTACATCCATACATATAGAGCGCCTTCATGCTAGCACCTAGCAAAGCACTAGAAGTACACAACAGATACAGTACCTGCAATCATGGAACATGTATTTGAGTAAGGAATTTTATCTATACTTCTCCCCCTCTAAAACATACATGTGTACGTTTTTCTTCCCTTCTCTCATCCCATCTCTTAGCTGTCTGTTCTCATTTCTTAACTTTGTTACTTCAGCAGCTCCCTGATGGCATCTGTGTACATTTCTCACATCTAACCCATTTTGAATATTGCTACACGGCTGATATTTTTTAGTAAGATGAATATGATCATCCCTGCACTAAACAGTCTGAAAGAACTCTGCAGTCTTTCCAATGAGAAGAGAACCCTTATTTTGTGTGTTACATGTATAAGAAGTTGGAGGTCCTAGGCACTTTACTTTTATTATTGCATTTCACTAGGTATAAGAAAGATGGTCAAGTAGGAGGTTATAATTTAAAGATAAATTGGAATCTGTTTCATTCTTAGAATTTTTTTTAATCTTAGGAAATGTATTAACTTTATTATTTATTATTTTGAGAAATTTACATCTCTGAAAACAACCTGTTTTTAGGTAAGGGATAGAGAGAAGTATGTTGAACATCAACCACCTGATTACAAGAACTCAAGTAATGGTGGCTAATGCTATTATCCGTATAATTTCTACAGCAACCGTATAGGAAAGTATACTTATTTCCATTTCATAAGTGAAAAAAAACTAAGACTCAAATAATTTAAGCAAGTTGCCCCAAATCACAAATATAGGAAAAAAACCAGGATTTGAATGTATTTTTAGTTGACCGCATAGCCCAGGATCATATTACAAATCGTTTCCTTATGGACCATGAACTTGGATATTCATAAACTCTCATAATCCTTTTTAGATTAAATATATCTTTCCAGTCTAATATGTTGCCTTTCCCATTCCCTTGTCCCTGCTTTTCCTCAGTCACACCGAACTATTCACTCTTGTTTCACTCGGTCACTATTTTTATGCCTCTGGATCTATATTTATTTTGTTTAAAATTTACCTTCTTCCTTTTCTCTCTGATGGAGACTTCCCGTTTTTAAATCTTCTGACAAAGCACGGTTAAATCACTCAACGTTTCTAATTCTTTACCTCGAGCGCTGGAAGGAAAGTCACCTTTCTTACCTGAGAACGTGGCCAGGAACACGAAGGGAAGGAAAATGAAAACCCCCATGGTGGGGCCGGTTGTTTCAGACGTGTTTACTAGGTGGAGTGAAGTGCAACTCTTCAGCAGTGCTCTCCAAATAAACCATGTGGATCACCACCGTGTTATATATTTGAAAAATCTTTCACCCTAATTGCCAAACGCTGTCACCATCTTTAAAAAATTATAGAGTAACTTTCACAAATTGGAAGGTGTTGCTCCTTGAATGAATTGTTATTTAAAAAATTAGCTTCACGCCCCAACTCCCATAAATATCTAAACTTTAATATGTGTCTATCAGATATTTTCCTCCCAGAAAAAAATAAAGGATGAAATCCATCTGGGAAAGTACTAAATTCAGTGTTCACTTTTTCATTGTTAAGAGATGGCTTATCTTCAATTGTTAATATTATTGGCCCTGTAAGTTTATGTGGTCACAACAGAAACTCTCCAGGCATTGTCTCTCAATGAATTATATGACAAGTACTTACCTCAAATTATCTTTTAAAAGCAAGTAAAAATGCATTGAATATTGGCCATTAGTAAGTGATGAATGCATCCAGTATTCATCAGGATGAATGATGACAGGTAAAGTATTTTTGTTATGTAACAAGAGACAGTAGATCTCATGTTTGAGGAATCATATTACACAATTGGCTTTCTTGTCTCAAGTTGTTATGCCACACAGAAGCTCATGTGAACATCACCTTGGGATTTTTACTTGGTCGTAAACTCAGTATGATAAAACACTGAAATATTGTCTTCAAGATTGGCTGCCCTATATAACAGAGACTTGAATTAATTGGAGCCTGTCAAAAAGAAAATGACCTTGATAATGTGAGGTCTGGAGACCATATATTATAGCAGGAAGTAGGTTGATGGCAGCAGGAAACATAAGTTTGAAAATACACAGACTTAGGAGTGATATGGTTATTGGCTTCATCTTCTCAAGGGCACCAGTGTGGAGAAAAAAGATATTATTTGATCTGTGTAGTTGGGGATAACAGAAATAGTATAAGGAAGTACAGGATAAGCATTTTAGAGTTCTAAAGAAAATTTCAACTTTGGGAGGAGAGGTGAACTACACAATCCTTGCAATTTTCTCCAACTCTAAGATCCTTATATCTAGTGGTTCTGGATTGTGTTTTCTTTTTTCTTTAGTTTATTCAGAAGAAGGGAAATTTTGAAAATGATAGATGATTTCTTTTAATCAAACCAGCAATTTTATGGCATCAAAAGGGACAGAGTTTAAAGTTTTCTATAATAAGAAAACAGCTTTTTCTTCCCTTGTAATCATCTTCCATACTGACTAGGATTCATATAAGTGCCAAAAGAAGCTTAGGAAACCAGAAAAACTTGGATTATGCATAAATATGTATATAAATGTATTATATGCTTGTGTGTGTATGAAAATCCATATACAAACCACCAAGATTCATCAGTTACTATTTTGCAACATTTGTTCTACTGGATTTTTATCAAAATGGATACATTTTATGAACGGTATTTTCACATCCAGATACTCACATATAGAACTCCATGCAGTAAATTTCCAAATAACAAGTGGGTCACAACATTTGCATTTTGCCTAAACAATTCCCTTTTAAACACTCAATGCTGCTGTCTTGCCCATGCTTTTTCTTAAGTTTAGTGCTGTTGATACTTCAAAATAGCATATATCAATAATAAAGATTATTCAGTGCCTTGTATGTCAGGGTACTTCAGCAAAAAAGATAGTCTCATGAAAAAACCCTCTTTGTTTTGTTGCTCTTTTGTATTTTTTTAGTCTTTATTTTGTCTATTTTTGTTCTGATCTTTATTATTCCTTTTCTTCTATTAATTTTGGGTTTAGTTTTTTCTTTTATTCTTGTTTTTCTGGTTCCTTGAGGTGTAACTTTAGGTTTTTATTTATTTATTTATTTATTTATTTTTAGATCTTTCTTCTTCTTCTTTTTTGATGTAGGATGTGGTTAACCTGTTCCAAGCCAGAATTTTGCCCTTACTCCCAAATATGAAAGAAGGTGAAAATGGAAGACAATTCTACAGGTGGGAGAATTTCCATTATTGTAAGAAAAATTAAATGTTTCAGTTAAGATAACTGGAGCATTAAAAAAAATTAGGTCCAGGCACGGTGGTTCACACCTGTAATCCTAGCACTCTGGGACGCTGAGGCAGGAAGATTACTTGAGGTCAGGAGTTCGAGACCCAGCCTGAGCAAGAAAGAGACCCTATGTCTACCATAAATAGAAAAATTAGCGAGTCATGGTGGCATGGGCCTGTAGTCCCAGCTACTTGGGAGGCTGAGGCAAGAGGATCATTTGAGCCCAAGAGTCTGAAGTTGCTGTGAGCTACGATGATGATGTCACTGCACTCTACCTGGGGCTACAGAGCAAGACTCTGTCTAAAAAAAAAATATTACTCAAAATGATTTGGAAAAAAATAGGTACATAAAAAGAGAGAAAGCAACCTTACCCCATGCAGCCAACAACACTTTCAACTAATTCACTGAAGCAGTCTTTAACACCTCAGAATATGATCTTCCATCTATTCACCTGCCCATCCATCCATTTATCTGGTGATGTATTTATTTAGTGCCAAACACAAGAATTGAAAAAGAGAGAAAACATTTTCTCTGACCTTAAATAGGTCTCATTTTAAGGGATAAGACTATTTGTGAAGGATAACAGAACATGACAGATGTTGAATTAAATATAATAGTAGTCCAGTAGAAATACAGATGAGAAAGCAACAAAATTATTTCTGAGGACTATCATAGAGTAGAAATTGTTTTGCTCTTAGATTTCTATAGTTGTAGGACACATTAAAGAAGGTATAACGCCTTTCCAAATGAGAAAATGAGCATTCTTTAATGGTGGTGCAGACAGTGGGTGGTAATTATCTTCCAGAATGAGAGAGCAGCATCAGCAAAAGCACGTGAGAAGTCCTGGCGTGCTTGAGACTGTAGCCCATTCAGTGTGGTCAAAGCACTGGGTCATAGATGGATAGAGAATAAATAAGGTTGGAAAAGAGGTTTCCAACAGTTTGGAAATGGACTTGAATGCCAGGCAAAATAATTTGTACATTATCTTTTTGACAGGTAAAAATCATCTATGATTTTGGAATAAAAGAGTCATGTAAAAAAATTAATGTGTTAAAAATAATATTTCTTGGTACCAGTGTAGAAGATATTTGTTGAATTAATTAAATTTTTAAATAAGTGCTGCAGGCTGTGTGCAGTGGCTCAAGCCTGTAATCCCAGCACTTTGGGAGGCCAAGGTAGAAGGATCATTTGAGGCCAGGAATTCCAGGCGGCAGTTAGCTATTATCCGGCCACTGCACTCCAGCCTGGGAGACAGGACAAGACCCTATCTTAGAAAAAAGATAAAGTATTAGAGTTGGTTCTCAACTCCTCAATGGTGGAGGATATTGATGGTGTGGGAGACTGAGTGTGTGTCGGGGGAAGGACATATGTAGGAACTCTCTGAATTTCCTGCTCAATTGCCGTGAACTTAAAAATGTTTTAAAAATAAAATTATTAATAAGCATGAAATGTAGAACAAAACCCCCCAAAAATATATATTAGAAGTTATTAGAGCTCATTGTCAATCCAGTTGAGTGTGTTTCAGGACTGTTTCACCAGAACTGAAAGAGATGTCCTTTATTAGAAGCATATACCCTATGAGTAGCACTTTAAAGTATGCATAGAGACTTTATACACATCATAGTTATTTATTAAATATTTTTTAAAATTCTGTGAACTCTAATTATTGCTGGACATATGACACTATTGAGCTTTATCAAAGTATGATGTAACTCATAATTCCTAATAGAACTCAAACCAAAGACCTCTGTCTAACTCCAAATTCAGTTCCTTTCAAGGGCTCAGCACCCCTGGAAAAAATAGATTGAAAGGCTGTCTATAATACAACTGTACTGAGAATACAGAGTGATTTCTCAGGCAGATTGGACTGATGGTGAGGACAATGGGTGTTGAGCCCTCACCCCCATTTGAGGAGATGACACTTGAGCTAGAGTAGCAAAGAAGGATTTCTATCATAAGGATGATTATTGCCTTTTGTCACCCTTTTTCTTTACTTGGTCTGCTTACTAGAGTACACATTTCTATCCTTCCCAGTGTATCTTTGCAGTGTCCTATTTCCCATCTGAGCAGTTCTAGTTTCCTACAAACCAGACATGCGCATTGCTTATTAGCAAGTAGAAGCAAATCTCTTCCCAGATTCTAGGATTCTAGGAACAAAAAGCCAGTGTTCTCAGAAGAGTGGGAGGGAATTCAGACATGGTGATGTGTTCGTGAGATTCTGCTGGTTTCACTTACATAAAAGAATATGAAAGTTTTCAGTAAGTCTCAGAAATTAACCTATAATTAATTATGACATCTACAGGAGGGGCTCAACGCTTCTTTAAATACTCAGTAAGAAAGTATTTAATGATGTCTGCTTAAGTCTATAAAACATTTCAAAGCATTGCACATCCAACAAGATTATTGCCAAAAAATGAGCTAGATTTTCCTGAGTGAGCAAACAGTCTCCTGGGTAAAGAGAACTTAAGAACTGTGTTTAAGTCAACCTATTTATATGAAAAATAAATAAAATAATTTAGGTAATTGCCGCTGTTGCTGACTTGAGATTTGTGTGATTCCCTCCACCACTACCGCTTCCCTTGCTCACGATGGCCTCACACACTTTTGTAGCGACCAAGTTGGGAGTTACTTTTTTTATTCTCACTACTAGTCTTTTTTGCATCCATGCTTGTACCCTCTCTCCATTCCTGATTAGCAACCCATCCCTGACCTTTATGTATTTCATATTCACATTTCAACCTTTTAGAAACTTTTGGATTTAAAAAGTCACCCTAGTTGTTTAGTTGTGTTATTTTTGTTTTTAATAATTTAATTGTCAAATTATGTTTTAAATTGTGTGTGTATATATACACACAGGGGTAAAAGCTGATTTTCTTTTTTTCTTTCTTTTTTTTTTCTTTTGGAGACAGAGTCTTGCTCTGTTGCCCGGGCTAGAGTGCCTTGGTGTCAGCCTAGCTCTCAGCAACCTCAAACTCCTGGGCTCAAGTGATCCTCCTGCCTCAAAAAGCTGATTTTCTAAAGCAGTGGAGATACATGGACTGGACTTAATCTTCATTTTTACTGTTCTGCCTTTGCTGCTATAGCTTTTGTTTTGATGGGGCATTTAGTTTACAGGTCACTATGTTTCTCGTATCCTGCAACCAGATGCTTTACATCAGTCTGGACTCTGTATATATTTGACTTTTTAAAACTTCACTATAATTACACTATATATAATGAGTCTCCAACAGATCCCAATGTAAATTTGATTAAAATTAAATCTAGGTTATCGATCCCTATAATGCATTTATTAGCACCAAGCATGTGCTGTTCATTGCCATATACAATGGGGATACATCGGTAAATGAAAGAATGTCAAATCTCCTACTCTCAAGCAAGGTACACTTGCCCAGAAATAAACAAAAAATAAAAGGTAAGAATTATTACTTCTATGATAAAAATAAAACTATCCATAAAACGTGTTACTGGCCAATTATTCATAATAATATTGGTAGACATAAAATGTCTATTGATACATTTTAAAAACAAGAAAGAACTCAAATCAATTATCAAACAGTATAACTTAAGGGAATAGACAAAGTCCAGCACTCTAAACCCAAAGCTAACTGAAGGAAGGAAAATCTAATGACTAACTCAGAGATAAATGACAAAAGAATAGGAAAACAATAGAGAAAAATCAACAAAACCAAAACTCGGTTCTTGGAAAAGATTGACAAAATTGGCAGAGCTTTAACTAAATTGACTAAGAAAAAAAAGAGAGAACTCAGATTACTAAAATCAGAAATGAAAGTTGGACATCACTACTAATTTTACAGAAATAAAAAAATTAAGAGGATACATTAACAACTGGATAAACTAAATGAAATGGATAAATTTCTGGAAATACAGAATCTACCAAAAATGAGTTATGAAGAAATAGAAAATTCTGACTAAACCTATAACTAGTAAGGAGATTTAATCAATAATCAAAACCTCCCAAGGAAGTAAAGCTCTGGAACAGATGACTTAACTGGTGAAACATCTAAAGAAGAATTAACAGGAATCTTTCCCAAATATTGAAGAGGAGGGAGCACTTTCTAACTCACTCTCTGAGGCCAATATTACCTTGATACTAAAGACAGGTAAAGACAGTACACAAAAAGGAAACTACAAACCAATATTCCTTATTAATTTGCTTGACAAAATGCCAGCAAATCATATTCAGCCACATATTAAAAGGATCATACACCACGACCAATTAGGATTTACTCTTGAATGCAAGAATTGTTCACCATATAAAAAACAAGCAATGAAAAAAAAGTAAAAAAAAGCAAGCAATGAAATATACCACATTCACAGAACAAAAGGGATTTAAAAAAGCTCATGATCATCACAATGATGTGGAAAAATATTTGACAAAATTCATCATGTTTTTATGATAAAAACGTTCAATAAACTAGAAATAGAAGGACATTTCTATTTGAAAAGATCTGAATCTTTTCAAACTAAAGCAGGGGAAATCTCTTCTACTTATCTTTTCCTTTACTCAAACTGCAGAACTAAAATGAACCAACATTTTGAAAAGGTACATCTCTGGAAGAAAAAAGAAAGTCAGAGAAAGACAATGAAGCAGTTCACTAGATAACCTTGTTCAGAGCTAGTCAGCCCATTTGAACCCTTGTCTTCTCAAGCTAAAATGTAGCCCCATCACAAAATTAACATTCTAATGTCCATATTGGAAATGATGGCAGTACATGTCACCCTCTTTACATAGTTGCTTAAGGCTTTGTGGAATTATGAATACCTCTATTTCTAATGTCCTCAAATACATGACTAATCCCTCCAATTCAACGCTTACATCCAAGTCACTCAAGTTACTATGATTATGTGGTTTATAGGTTAGGAATATGGGATTAATGTTAACTATCCCGGGTTTAAATTCAGACTCTGCATCTCACTGACTATATGATCATGGACACATCATTTAAATCTCTATACTTTAGGAACAGAAGGACATTTCCTCAACATGATAAAGGTCATATATGACAAACTCACAGCTAACATCAAAGTCAATGGTGAAAGAACAAAAGCTTTTCTCCTGAGATCAGAAATAAGACAAGGATGCCTCCTTTCTATTTATAGAACAACTTCTATTTATAAACTTCTCTTTTATAAAATGGGGCTACAACTTCACAGCTATTGCTAAATTTAAATGTGATGATATATGTGTGCTATACTCAGTAAATAGGTTAGTTGACATTATTGGTAATGGGTTATTTCAGTCTTAGTAATTTTTTTGTCCAGACCTTTTTTCATGTTTTACCCTTTTTTACTTTAGTGTACGTGTGTGTGTATGTGTGTATTTCACTTCAAGAAGCCTTCACATTGTCATAGACAGATAGCAACCCCTTCACTCAAGCCTAATTACTGACATAATATATCATTTTTTTCACGAGTTTACCTTCAAAACCCAGTAAGAGGAGAAAAGCTAAGAAAGATGTAATAAAGATCGATGGATAAGTCTAGGAGATGTAATGCGCAGTGTAGCATACAGTGTTAGGACTATAGTTGATAATTTTGTGTTATATACTGAAAATTTGATAACAATTGGAGTGGGAGAATAAAAATGCCTGAGGACAGTTAATATTACAAATTTGGTATGACCCAGTTTGAACTATGTTCCCATTGTCTTCTGAAGATGAAATTGCTGATATGAGTGTTCAGATCAAATAAATTAACTATCTTTTTATGCTTTGGAGCAAGGAGTACAAACCATACTTGAAACAGTGTGTTCTGTCCTGGAAATCACAATATTAAGGGACATAAACGGAATTGTGAACATCTAACTCTTTTGGCAGAGCCTATGTATGTTTTGCCATTTTAAAAAACATTTTTTAATACAAATTTTCAAACATATAGCAATGTTAAAATAATTTTACAGTGAACATCGGTAAACCTAGATTGTACCATTAATATTTCACCATAGTTATTTTTTAAATTTATTTTTATTGTGTATATACATGTTTGTAAGGTGTACATGTTTATGTATATATATACACACACAGTGAATTGATTGCTATATTCAAACAAGTTTACATATTTATCACCTTTCATAGTTACCTTTGTGTGTGTGTGTGT
>JAQIFY010003017.1:0-12891 GCA_028533085.1 Varecia variegata | reverse complement strand
TAAAAGTCCATGACGAATACTATCGCATTATTTTGCAGAAAGGTCAAACTAATTCATGCTTCCAGCAGCACACTGCCAGCCAGCCGCAGCGCACCCCCGGCAGGCCGGGGCTAAGCTGATGGGCAAAAACACCGTCTCGCTGTCTTCATTGTATTTCTTTTATACTAATGGAGTTAACTTCTTATTAGCCAGTTTTATTTCCTTTTCTGCCAATTCAGTTTCTTTTTCTATTTTTATGTCTGCATCTCAGTAATTATTTCCACAGCTTTTTAGTTTGGCATGTCCACCTATATTACATGTGCTGTGAGTATTTTCTCAAGATTCCCATTTACTTTTTTATTTTTTATTTATTTTTTTTTGAGACAGAGTCTTGCTCTGTTGCCTGGGCTACAGTGCCGTGGCGTCAGCCTAGCTCACGGCAACCTCAAACTCCTGGGCTCAAGTGATCCTCCTGCCTCAGCCTCCCGAGTAGCTGGGACTACAGGCATGCGCCACCGTGCCCGGCTAATTTTTCTATATGTATATTTTTGGTTGTTCAGCTAATTTCTTTCTATTTTTAGTAGAGACGGGGTCTCACTCTTCCTCAGGCTGGTCTCGAACTCCTCAGTGCAAACGATCCACCCGCCTCGGCCTCCCAGAGTGCTAGGATTACAGGTGTGAGCCACCGCGCCCGGCCCCATTTACTTTTTAAAAATGTTATATATTTATGTACAAAAATTTTATATTTTTATGTTGAATCTATTGATTTTTTCCCTTCACTTCTAAGAAGAAACAACTTTTGATGTAAAATGACTCTTATGCAGGTATTTTAGATCTAAGGTGTTAGTATTTTGGAGCTCATATAAACTGACCTTCAGAAAACACATGTAGTCACAGCATTTGGTGACGGAACTGAGTTCTGCCCCGTTGGACGTGACACGAGGGCTCCACAATCGAGCTCTGCTGTGGAGACGTTCGGTCTCTGTGGGTTTGACAGCCGGGCAGTTAGACACTTGATCCACCTGGCCCCGTCCGCAGATGAGGCGTCTTTCTCCTGGGTCTCCCCCAAAACACTGCTCGCGCATGCAACACGGGCTTCCAGCCGGATAACAGCACTTTCCTCATCAATTCCCGAAGGAGAAGCAGGGAAGGGGGATTCGAGAAAAGGAATCGTCTCCAGGGATCAGGGAAGGGAGCTGCACTTTCGTTGGACAGGAATGCGGCCTCATTAAACATCAAGGACGTCTTTTCTTTGTCCCGACTCCTGCTTTGTCTTTCTGTGCACGTCCCATTAAAAAGTGAGCTCTTCCAGTGTCAGGCAACAATTCCAAGACTCTGTCTTTAGATATTCATTCAAATATCATTTGTTTGGAATTTTGTGGCATCTTGACCCCAGGAAGGTCAGAATGAATCCTGATGCCCCTGCTTCATCCGAGATGGCAACAGCGGACAGTTTTGTTAAAGTCCGTGTCGTGCGGAGGCGCGTGCCGGTTTCTTTGCATGAATGCTCTACTCACAAGGAGACCCCATAAAGCCGGACTGGTGACTGTCCCCACTTTGCTGATCTCAGCGTGGGGGCAGCTGGCGGCAGAGCCCCTGCACGCCGGTCCCCACGGCCGCCTCCCGCCGTGACCGGGCACGTCCAGGGGCCTGCAGGGCGCGTGTGGTCTAGGAAACTTTCACCTAAACAAACCCCGGGGATGGGTGTGCCGGCCAAGCTGCGGTTAGGTGGCGGTGTCTGCTGGTGACCCCCGTGTCCCCACTGTGGGAGGAAACGGTGCGCAGGGCGGAGCCACCGAGGAGACTTGGAGAACTGGCCAGGCCTTCGGGGGACTCTGAAAGAACCAGGGCTCAGAGCTAGAACCCGATCTGCAAGGAGCTCCTGACTCATGAAAGTGTTTTTGTTTGTTTGTTTTGTTTTCAGATAAATCTGGAACATGAGCCCATTCTGTAACGAGTTGCCTCTTAGTTCTATCAATTGAATGTAGAACATTCTGGTTGTTTCAGGTCTCCCATCTGGGCTGTCCAGACAACTGGGTTCGCTGCACTCTCACCGTGGCGTGGGAGTCTCCGTGCTGCCGGGCGCGGCGCTGGGGAGGGGAGGAGGGAGCACTGTGCTGGTGCCGCGACTCCTTCCCTGGATAACAGGGACATGAGTCACAGGTGCGGAATGTCGGGTGACTCCACGCCAAGCCGGCAGCGGGCCCTGTCCCTGTGCAGGACTCGACTTGACGTGGAATCCAGGTACTGCTCCCACAGTACCAAGCCGAGGGTTTTATTTGTTTTCTGTTTGGGGGCAGCCCTGAGTCCGCATCGTCATCAAACATCATTTCAAGGCAGGTGCCGGTCCCCACTGGAGGACAGCTGCCCCACACAGTGGGAGGACTGCCCGGGGTCCCCCAGGCCGGACGCCGTCCTGCCTCCTCACCAAGGCCGTGAACCCGGTGCCCCCGTGAACTCCCTGCCCTGTGCTGTGGTTGTTCTGGCTTCGGTTTCCCTGTGGGCCCTGGGGACAAACACCAGAACCTGCAGTGACTCATGGACCACGGGGGATGGGCCTTTGCTGGCACCACTGCTCTGCCAGGGGAGGAGGCGGCCGGAGAGGCGAGGGGGTGGCCGGAGAGGTGAGGGGGCCTGGCCCTGGCAGAGCCCGGACTGGGGGTCAAGTCTCCCTGTTGCCAATTTGGTGTGTTCACGGCGGGGGGCTCCGGCCCAGGTGTGACTCCCAGGGGCAGGTGGTGCTGGGCACTCCTCCACGCGGCTGCACGTCCTCCCCGGTGTGCAGTTGCCGGGACCCCTCCTGCCTGCCCTCTCCCCTCTCTGTGCCCCGACTCCCACCCTTGGCCCTCTTGAGTGCTTGGGACTGGGCCGGTCACTGTGACCCTCCACGCAGGGTACTGTCCCCGCCCCTCCTTCTCCAGAACGTGGGGGTCCTGAGGGGCTTTGCCAGAGGCTCGTGTGCAAATGACCCATAAGCAGTTACACGTTAACATGCGCCCAGGGCTGACGACAGCCACTGTTCCTTCGGGGGGACAGGCCTTCAGGCTTGGAGGAAATGTGGTTTCCAAGCGCTGTCGGGAAGGATCCACATGGCTGGTGACTGGGACGAGTGATGAGCTGGAGCAGATTATGAGGCAGTGAGACAGATTTTCTTATGTATCTGGCTCTGGTTTCTATTTTTAGCATGAAATGCACACACACACATGCATTGGGGGGAAGGGCTCAATCTCTCAGAAGCTGTCCTTGCGAGGATGCGTGCCATCGTCTCGGCCTGAGCCCCGTGCTGACATCTCCAGTCTGCAAGCAACACCTGCGCGTCAGAGTCACCTGAGCCATGAGCCCACCAGTGCCCCGGCTCCCACCAGACAAGCCGAGGCTGGGTCTCTGCCGTAGGACGTGACACTCTGCAGGTGACCCCCACGCAGCACCCGGCACTCGGCCTGTCACCAGGGAAGGATGCCACAAGCCCCCAGGCTGCTCTGCTCAGCACCTGCCTCATCCCTTTCCTTCTTCAAGGAAACACTCTAAGGGGATTATACCTGTAGACATTCTGGGGCCAAAGAGACTTTGCAAAGGCGCTAGGGGCAGCAGGTAGAAAGAGTGACTTTAGAGTCCCCAGAAATGGCCCTCCCCATAGTAACACCCCGGCAGCCTCGCTCATCTGAGGCTCCACAACCAGACCAAGGCCCCCGGGGTCAACACAGACATGGGGGCTCCGAGGATGCCACCGACACGTGTCAGTGTCCCTCAAATACACCGTGTGCCCAGCACCCAGCCCGGGGATAAAGGCAGCACGTTTGCTCCTTAATAAGGTAAGAGTGGCACAAAATCAGCAACCCTCACTGAGAAGTTTTTAGGAAATATGAAAACATCCACCTTCTGGAACTGGATTGCAAAAAGAACTAGATCCCTTCAAATAAATATATTCCATGTGGGGGCCAGGGAGAGGTAGAAGGCCCGGGGATAAGAGGAGATAGGTAGGCGGATAGATAGAGAGATAGATACATAGATAGATGGATGAGAGGTGATAGATAGGGAGGAAGATTAGGTAGATAGATGATAGATAGATAAATAGATTACATAGTTCCATAGATGGATAAATAGATAGATATGTAGATAGAAAGAAGACAGATGGATTAATGGACAGACAGAGATGACAGACACACGATAGAAGAAGGATGGATGGATAAACGGGTGGATGGATGGATGGATGCATGGACAGATGAGTGGATGGATGGATGGATGGATGGATAAATGGGTGGATGGATGGATAGATGGATAAACGGGTGGATGGATAGATGGATGGATGCATGGATGGATGGGTGGATGGACAGGGTGGCGGGGGAAAGATGTCCAGAATGGAGTGGACTCTGTGAAGGGCTCGCACTTTGCCCTCGAGGTAAATCGTTTGGAATCTTCAGGGCACGATGCAACAACACGAAAGTAACTGAGGGCTGAAAACTGTGGACACAAAGTGTGAGAAATCCACTAGGAAGATCAGCGGTGTGGGCTCCAATTGTCCATAACCCTTACTGGAGAAGGTCATACTTGTGAAGACATTTATTTTTAACCGGGAAAGGCCAGCAAAATTAAGATAAAACTGCCCCATTAAGAGAGGGCACACTGTGTCTGCTCACTCTGTGGTACAGTCAGCTCAATTCTCCCCAAATTCCAGCCAGTGGAAAGAACTAGTACAGATCGTGTCCATCCACAGCTGCGAACCAGTGCAAGGCTGACATTTATTGAGACGTCTTTGGGGAAACAAATGAGGCACCTCATTATCCAAAAAGCCAATTACTTCCAAACTGTGTGGGTGCCGAGAGTAAGCTGGGACCCCATTGGTTCACAGGCCGTCATTTGTATGTAAAGAACACGCTGTGTGCTCTGCATGGTCCAGTCTCCGTGCTCCCCGCAGACGTGTCCGTACAGAGAATCTGTGACGGTATTGACAGCAGTGTGCTTAGATCCCGTCTGCACTTAAATGAGAATCTTCTATTTTCCCTTGGTTTTTCTTATTTATACTCAGCTACTTCCTCCAGCATCCTACGAAACCAAAGGCCCCTGTAATTACTTTCTGACGGGAAATCCCACAGATGCAGACCTCACGTAGGAATTCTCAGCTCTGCGGCGCGTCCTCAGGATTCCCGTGCTGTGTATACTAGGCAGGCATTCATGTCAAAGGCAAATTCACCTCTGGCAAAAAGGGAGAACACAGATTATTTTGGATCCATGAAGAATAAAAGGGCTTTGCTCAAAATAGCCGATGGATCATAGATTTGTTGTTTTGAGTTTTTTAAAAAACAAGCCGTCACCTGAGCATTGAGGGTTCATCATCTAAGATCTGTCTTGCACGGGGCGAGTCAGCTGTCCGCGGCTGCACACTCCCAGCCCGTGGGCGCTGAGATGTGAGAGATCACGTCGCCTTGACGTGCCGGACCAAGGAGAGTTGGGAGCTATTGCTACTGTCCTGGAACCAAAGGATAATGCATATTCCAGCAAATGACAAAAAAATGAATATCAATGCCTTTGACAAAGAGCAATTGTATTATTTACGCAAACAGGAAACTGAACCTGGCTAGTGGAATTTTCCAACGCTGAGCTTGTGGAGGAAAATAATCCTTGGTACGATTTGGCTTAGAACAATATAGTTCCACAGAGTGCCACAGAAGAAGCCTCGGTGACCAGCCTCGCTCTCACATGGCGATCTGTTCGATGGCATGCGGATTTCGGACCTTGATCGTGTTTGGCCTTTCTCAGCGCCCCGCGCTGCATCAGACCTCACTGGGACGGCAGCGCTGGACACACACGGCCGCAGTCTGGACCCCAGATTGCGTGTGCTCCGCACCCTACTCCCCGCTTTCTCTCACCCTGACCGTCTGAGTCCAACTTCGTCCAGTTTTTGTCACAGTTGTGAATATCTTGCAGCGATATCTGAGTTCAATATTGCTCCTGTGTTCATTATGTTACGTGTTTTTATTACAGTCAAGATTTTTTAAAACAATAATGTTCCTTAAATATAACCACCAGATACAATCTGAGCTCCAGGTAACACGACCTCTGATGCAGGCCTGTGTGCTCGGAGAGCTGGCTGCAGGGACCCCAATGAGGAAACACAACGCACATTCCTTTCTCTTCTCAGTTGTCACCGAAAGAAATATTTTTGTATCACTTTCCCAGTTTCCAAATCTGCCAGGAAGAAATGAAGTCTAAGACCTTTCTCTCTGCTACATAATATAACCGAGAGAACTAATTAAAGTTTCACGGAGAAGAAGCCTTTTGGACAGATGGTTTCACTATTTTAATTAAGTATATATATTAGACTGTTGGAATTAATATAGTTGACACGACAGACGTTTTCTGTGCTCATTTAGAATTTTTAGTCATTTGCTGTCTACGTGGTGTCAGAATCAGGACCCCTTGTGAATTTCATTCTGTTCAATTTAGCAGTTTATTCATATTTTGTCATTTTATGGTTATTTCTGAGTAGTCTTCAAATCTGATACGTAAAGAGGCCGTTTTAAAGAAAGAGAAAACGCCTTCCGTAGGTGTGAGAGCTCATCTTAGTTAGGATGAACCCTTCAGTGGCCAGTAATTCAGCCGTGACATTCTCTGATTTCAGCCTACTGAGCGTGAGGTTTGCCCAGCCTGAGCTCTGCTGTGTGTCTGTGCTGCCACCGGACCTAAAGTCCCTGTCTGTGCCAGCCCCGTCCTGACTCTCACGCCCCAGTCCCTCTACGTCCCCGCTACTAAATCGCTGTTCTGGAAGCTGCTTCACTGCCCCATGGCGGTCTGCAGCCCCTGCCCGCCAGCCTGGGCTCCCACCCGGGTCCCCAGCGGAGCCAGACACTGGCCCTGCTGTGGCTTCTCAGCCTGTGTCACCAGAGGTGTCCTGGCTGCTGCCCCCGTCACGCTCCTCCTCCCCTCCACAGCGGGCAGGGCCAGCCTCAGTGCGAGCTTGCACCCCTCTTAGGTCCTCTCCGGACCTGCTAACCCCTGATGCGTCTTGGTCAGCCCCGTTTCTGCACTCCCAGTGTCTTCCCAGGAGAGATGGGGACACGTGTCCACACAGAAGCGTGCGCCATGTTTACAGCATCAGCCTTCATCACAGCCCCAAAGTGACGGGTGGGCAGGTGGCAGGTGGCAGGTGGCATAGTCAGGCAATAGATTCCCTTTCAGCAATAAAATGGAAAGAATCCACTGCAGGTCCAGCCAGGGCATGGGTGAACCTCAGAGGCTTTACGCTGCGTGGCGGGAGGCAGACACGGAAGACCATGTATCGTGTGATTCCACTCATATGAATGTCCAGGAAATGCAAGTCTGCGGAGACAGAAGCAGGTCGGTGGGGGTCACAGTGGGCGAGGGAGTGACCACGCCAGGTGGCAGGGACCCCTCTGGCTGCTGGAGACGTCCGTCTGCAGCTGAACCGTGGTGGTTGCACGGGTGTAACTTTGTCAAACACCATGAAATTACACATTTAAAACAGGTGAATCTTACGGTATGTCAAATTATTAACATTAAGGTGAAAATTGTTTAAACCATTTTTAAAATATTTTTAAGCCCAGGTAATGTCCTCTTCCTCATTCCACCTTCTGAGAACTTCAGAAACGCTTAGGAATGACCCTGCTTCAACCCGGGACATGGAGTCCGTCTAGTTTGTGCTGCTTCATGGTTTGGGGCGTTTATTTCTTCCCTGAGAAAACCCCTTGAGAACCTTGAGTATTTAATGTCCCTTTACCATCTTCTCTCAGGGTTGACCCTCGTCTGGGGCTCAAGGCCCTTCCGAGCTTGACCCTCCCCCCCTGACCGGCGGTGATCATGGCAGAGCCCGGCTACAGCGGGTCAGACGCCGGCAAGCGCACCTGCCCGGGCCCGCTCCCGGAGCTTGCTTTTGTTCCTGCCTCCCGGGAGCAGGACCCCCCCCCCTTCCTTTCCTTCCCCGAGAGACCAAGTCACTCCTCAAGCCCAGATCACACCTGAAATCCCCCTTCTCTGACATCAGCCCAGCACGCACCTTCCTCTGGCTTGTAGGAGCACTCAGCCCTCGTGGGAGCACGTCCCAGCTGCGCGAGTGTGGGGAGCCATGGAATCGAATCATGTTGTATCTCTGTGTGTTCCTAGTCGCACCTGGGAGAGGGCCCGACACACAAGGATCCCAGGAAATCAGCAGCTGCTGGCAGACCCCCATCGGCAGCCCCTAGACCGAGCACCTGGCAGGTCACATGCCAGGGCTCAGACCCTAGAGGTTGTCTGCGCCGTCCCTCCCCTCTGCCTGCACTTCCCTGGATCACACCCTTGGGGTGGGACATGCGGTCTGTTCCCCAGCGCCCCACTGGGTGGGCCTTGCTGCCTTCGAAGCAGCCAGTGCATTTTGCAAAGCGCTCGCAGGTAGAAGTTCTTCCCCGTCTGGAGCCTGTTGTCGAGCCGCGGCCCCCCAGGCCACACAGACCGAGCCCTCCTTCCCCAAGGTCCTTCCTGCCCCCGAGTTTTCATTCCTTCAGTGCAAACGTTTACAATGCACCGCCCCCTGGGCTGGGTAGGCAGCGCCATGTGGTCTCTCCAATCAGGTGCTCCCGGTGGAGTGAGCGCTGTGCCACGGCCCGGCCACCAGAGCAGAGCCACCTGCTGCTGGGAGTCACCTGCGTCACACTGCAGCCCAAGTCGCAGGTGCGCCCAGGAGCAGCTCCACACTGCAGGACATTGGCTCCATCCGGACACTCCCGCTTCCTTCCCCTGCTACACACAGCTCTTCCTTCTTGCCTGGGAGAATTGGAACTTTGGGGACCAAATTCTCAGCTTTCCAAGCATTGCTTGCATGCGTCGGCCGACCACCCTGGCGGGCACCCTGCTGCGTTCCGGGTCAGTGAGTTCTCACGTTGCCCTTTGGGGCAGCTTTCAGAATCTACCACGGACTCTGCGGCCTCCAACGCCACCATACTCGACATCTGGATGTGGACTTTCTGTGACTTACCCATGTCATGACTGTCATCAGTCCTAAGTGGGTTTAGGTACAAATAACAGAAACTTGGTCTGACTTGACTGAAACAAACGGATCTTTCTGTGTCCCATGAAATACCTTTGGGCACAGGTGCGCCTGGCTGCTCTCTGTCGTCTGTGCTCCCAGCACGTCCCTCTTCCCAGGGGACAGTGGGCCGCGTGGGACAGGTGAGGGGTCTTTCCCGGGCAGGCTTCGCCTCCTCATTTGGGAAAGGGGTGAATGTCCCTGATCTCTGCCTGTGAGCCGTTGTCTGGAACCGAAAGGAAGGTTGGAAATTGAGTATCTAGTACAGCGCATTGTTCCCTGAAAAGATCAGAATTCCACACCTAAGGAAGAGGCGGGATGGGTGCTGTGTGCTCTGCCAGCAGCATCTGTCACAGGGAAAGACGTCAGAGAGAGGCCCGGTCCCTCCCTGGAGCTCCCTCCTCACCTGTGCATGAGTCTGCCCGGCCACCGTAACCAAGCACCGCGGCCCGGACGGCTTAAACGACGGAAGTTCATTTCTCACAGCTCTGGGGGCTGGAAGTCCGAGGTCAGGGTGTTGGCAGGGCTGGTTCCCGACCCCTCTCACCTTGGCCTGCAGACGCCGTCTTCCCCCTCGTGTCCTCACACGGTCGTCCTTCAAGGCCCACCCTGATCGTTTTTCTAATGATTAATGACGTCGAGCATCTTTTCATGTGCTTATCTGGCCATTTGTATATCATCTTTGGAGAAACGTCTATGCAAGTTCTTTGTTCATTTTTTAATTGAGTTCCTTATTTTTGTTATTATTGAGTTGTAAAAGCTATTTATATCTCCTGGATATTAACCCTATCAGACACATGATTTGCAAATAGTTTCTCTCATTCGATACGTTGCCTTTTCACTCTCCCTCTGTCTGTTATACACTTTGATACACAGAAGTGTTTAAGTTTGATGTAATCCCATTTGTCTATTTTCACTTTTGTTGCTTGTGGTTTTGGTCTCATTTCCAAAAACTCACTGCCAAATCTAATATTATGAAGCTTTTCCCCTACATTTTCTTCTAGGAGATTTATACTTTTAGGTATAGAAGATCTTTAATCTATTTTGAGTTAACTTGTGTATATCGGCCTGAGATAAGGGTAGAACTTCATTGTTTCACAAGAGGATATCCAGTTTTTTCAGCACCATTTGTTGAAGAGCCTGCTCTTTCCCCACGGAGTGGTCGTGGCACCCTCATCAAAGATCACCTGACCGTACACCTCAGGACTTATTTCTGGGCTCTCTGACCTATTCCATTGTTCTATGTCTGTCTTTGTGATGGTGTCACACTGTCACAAAACTGATCACTGTGGTTTTGTTACGTGTTTGAAATCAAGAAACATGAGACCCCTAGCACTTCTTTTACAAGATTGTTTGTCTAAAAAGGATCTCTTAAGAGTCCACATTAATTTTAGGATGGATTTTTTCCATGTCTGCAAAAAAAAAATGTTGGGGTTTGGACAGAGATTTCATTGCATCGATAGATTGGTTTGGAAAATATTGACATCTTATCAATACTGTCTTCCGATCTCCGAACACGGGATGTCTTCCCATGCATTGGTGTCTTTAACAGCCTTCAGCAACATTTTCTAGTTTTCAATGTAGTTTTAACATTTTTTTTACAAGTCTTTCACCTCCTTGGTTAAGTTTATTCTACAAAAGATCGTTTTTTAAAAAAACAAAACTACTGCACCTAAGCAGAAGCGAGTTTTTCTTCCATGTTCTCCTTAGTGAACATAAAGTCTAAATAACTGCTAAATGGTGTTTAATTCTCCTTTTTAAGAAATATTTCCGACCATCAGAGCCTTAATAATCGCGTTGTTGTCAGCTCACTTCGAAGTAGGCTCCTTTAGATCCCGGCCCAAGGCCAGGGCCACTGGGACAAAAAGACTCGTCTCCAAGGCAACCCCCGCCTGGCAGACTGGCTGGGTGACGGGCCGCGCTTTCCCGCCGTTCTCCAGCTGGGATGGCGCACAGGGAAGGGGCAAATGACTCCGACCCGTCATGACAGGAGTGAACTAGGAGCAATTATGTTTCAAGTCAGTCAGCGCAAAGGCCAGATTGTTCGCGGGCGGAGTGGCTGTGAAACGTCGCTCCCTCGTCTCTGCCGGGAGCCAGTTACGGTTCGTGTAGCTGGGTCGCCCGCCAGCTCCCGCGGGGGACCCGGCGCAGCCCCAGCTCCCTGGCGGGGCTCAGTCAGAAGGGGTCAGTGGCTGAGACTGGCACGTCCCAAGAGCCAGCAAGGACATCTCGAGATCCGCGTCTTGCACGTTTCGAAACCCCCACCCCCATCCCTTGTCCCGGCCAAGCGGAGGCCGAGCTGGCAGCGCCTGCCCCGGTCCCAGCAGCCTCCCATTCACACTGCGGCCACTCCCCGACCTCACCTGCACGGCTCTGCGAGCGTGTGAGTGTGCGCGTGTGAGTGTGAGTGTGTGTGTGAGTGAGTGTGAGAGTGTGTGTGTGTGTGTGAGTGTGTGTGTGGGTGTGTGGGTGTGAGTGTGGGGGTGTGTGTTTGTGTGAGTGTGTGTGAGTGAGCATGAGAGTGTGTGAGTGTGGGTGTGAGTGTGGGGGTGTGTGTGTGAGTGTGTGTGTGTGAGTGTGGGTGTGTGTGTTTGTGTGAGTGTGTGTGAGTGAGTGTGAGTGTGGATGTTGGTGTGAGTGTGTGTGTGTGAGTGTGTGTGTTGGTATGAGTGTGTGTGTGTGTCAGTGTGAGTGTGTGTGTGAGTGTGAGTGTGTGTTGGTATGAGTGTGTGTGGGTGTCAGTGTGAGTGTGGGTGTCAGTGTGAGTGTGTGTGTGAGTGTGAGTGTGGGTGTGTTGGTATGAGTGTGTGAGTGAGTGTGTGGATGTTGGTGTGAGTGTGGGTGAGTGCATATGGGTGTGAGTGTGGGGGTGTTGGTGGCTGTGTGTGTGTGTGGGTGTCAGTGTGAGTGTGAGTGTGGGTGTTGGTGTGTGTGTGAGTGTGAGTGTGGGGGTGAGTGAGTTTCAGAGACAGGAAACCCATCTTTCGTCATCAGACTTTCTGGGTCCTCCTCACCGGCTGCTCTGCTGTGTTGGGCCTGGCGGACCCGCTGTGCGCCGACTCCCTGGGGCATCCGTCCCCTGCCTGAGCGACGCCTGCGCCGGCAGCTCTCACAGTGGCTCTGGTGTGCGGGGCTTGGGTGGGCGCTGCCTCCCCCAGCAACGGCCACTCCTCATGGCACAGCCTGCGGCCAGGGTCCCCGCGGGAGCCACACGAGCTGCCCAGAAAGGGAACAAGGCCAGGGCCGCCTTGCAGTGACTGCCACCAGGGGCGGCACAGACTGGCGGCTTCCTGGGGTTCCAGCCCTACCCGGCTACGCCCCGGCTGCGTGGGAGCACTGAGGAGCTGGTTCACACAGACGGCTGCAAGAGAGCCTGGCGGGCACGTGGCAAGTGCCTTGCACGCTTGTCTGCTGCCGTGATTGTCATTGTCATTAGTCATCACCCAAAAAGAGGACTGCAGAGCCTAATGGTGTCGATGGGAGATGGCAATGAGGAAACTGTCAGAACAGTCGGGGAAGGCGGCAAAGCCGGGGGTGTTTGTGGAACAGGGGCTGGGCTGCAGCCAGGGGCGACCTCAACAAAGAGGACGGTGGAGAGAGACCCTGGAAAGACGCCGTCCAGGGTGGAGGCCCCGAGCGGACACTCTTAGGAGCTGTGCTGCCCAGAGAGCCGGCTAACTCCGCTGGGCCCCCACTCCCGGGGAGGACCCCGACGTCACGTCTCTGCCTAAGGGGATGCCCACGAGTCTGCAGGGCCCCTTGGTCTCCCCAGCCCCGGAGCCAGCAGGACGTGCGGTGGTCTGTGAGCACACAGCAGGCACAGCCAGCCCCAGCAGGGCCAGCAACGGTGTGATTTGGGAGAGACTAGCAGGGCCCGTCATGTCCAACTCATC
>JAQIFY010003016.1:0-12891 GCA_028533085.1 Varecia variegata | reverse complement strand
TTGAAAGGCATTTTAGCGTGGTTTCTGTGTAATATCAAATAAAGAATATTTAACACTTCTCACATTCTGTGGACAATCTATAAGGTCAGCTGCTTTTAAAATTAAGTGTGACAAGAAATAGTCACAAGTTAAACTTTTGAATTCTTTACTAATCTAAGTCACACTAAGTTATCATTTAGGATTGTCTTTAAATGGCTATTCAAAAACACAGAAAGCTGTGGAACTACTGTGTGTGTGTAATTGGTAATGGTGCTTTTGCCAACTCATGAGAAGGATTAAAGTAGAGGCGATATAGACACATTTAAAAATGATGTGTGAACCTAAAACTTAAGATAATTAAAAACAAAATCCCAGATCAAAAAAAAAATAAATTAAAAAAATAAAAACATTGCTCATGCCTGTATTTTACTTAGTTTACATCAGTATTGTTTTTATTAGGAATCCCATATGGGAAGTGTGCCAGGGGCACCTCATAATCTTTTCGGTGCTTAAGAGCTGCAAAAGTCTTTGTTTGGCTGTGACCCCAGGACCTTAAAGTGTTTTATTATCTTTTCTCCTATGTGATCACATACCCACATTTCCTCAAAGTCTCTTTCCTTGAACTTGAGGCAATTGACCCACCTCTGCTGCTGTTTTTCCAGAGCCCGTTTTTCTTGCTTTACTTGATCTTTGCCTCCATTTTTGATGACACCTCTACCACCCTCTCTGTAGAAACTACAAACACCACTGTGAGTCTGTTGGTCCCATGTTCTATTTCCTTCTTGTGACCATCCATTACCTCCCAGACAAATGCATTCACAAACATTGATGTCGCCTAGTTCTTTCCTACTGCTAAAATGGGATGGCTATACTACACGCACACTCCCGCACCCTAACACCGGCTTCCTTCAGCTCTCTCTAAGCAGTGGGAGGCTGAGGGGGGTGTAGGGTGGGGGGAAAGAGCTCATCTGAAATTTCCCGAAATCGTCCATCAGCACCAACAGCACCAGAGCCGTGCTGTGCTAATAGCTGGCATGGTGACCCAGAAAGTTTGAGAAAATGCATATTTTTACCTATACAGGGTGATGAGAAAGTGTCACCACTTCACACAACAGCGTTATAATTAGGTCTGCAGTCAGCAAATACTTGGGGAATAAATTAATATGTCTTTGTGTGTATATGTATGTGAGACATAGAAAAGATTTAAATATATTTGTCTCTCTTTTTATTTTTTTTGAGACAAGGTCTAATTTTGTTGCTTGGGCTAGAGTGCAGTGATGTTATCACAGCTCACTGCAACCTCAAACTCCTGGGCTCAAGCCATCCTCCTGCCTCAGCCTCCTGAGTAACTAAGACTACACTACAGGCAGGCACCACCATGCCCAACTGATTTTTAAATTTTTGTAGAGACAGGGACCAGGTTATGCTGGTCTCGAACTCCTGGCCTTAAGTGATCCTCCTGCCTTGGCATCCCAAAGAGCTGGGATTACAGCCATGAGCCACCATACCCGACCTAAATATATTTATTTCTTATTGAAGGACCTGTTCTGTACTACAAAGTATTTCACTGAAACATGGATATGTCTTCTGATTGAGTGAAAATGGGTCATATATAATTGGTCCTCACCTTATATACCCTGTATACATATTTACATCTTCTTTAGTTGCCTTTTGTCTTAGTTGTCTCTTTTAGAAGAAGAGCTGAGCAGATGCTTCTGCCATCAGGGGATCTCTTCTTTCTCTGATCTGTTGCAGCAATAATTGCCTATATAATTAATGTGGCAATCAGTACAGCCCAGTGCCAGCATAGTGGAGGTGGTCAGATGCCCTCAGAGCTCTACTCATACCCATTAGCACCCTTGGCGATTTCAGGCGCATGGATCATACTGATGTGCCCACTGGTGTGTTTCTCCCTTAAGAGCCAGCACCTAGCACCCACATCTCTTTGTTGGAGGGCTACTCTTAAGCCCCTGTAACCCGTTTTGCCTCCCAGTGCAGACAGCAGGAAGTGCCTGGAAATCCGCAAGTACCCACCCCATCCCCCACCCAGGGTGCCTTATAACCTATGACTGATGGGTGGGAGGTGTAAATACCCCAGCTCCCTGGCCCCTGCCCTGAGCACTGTCTCCAAAGCTCCCTTGCAGGACTAAGCCAAAGTTATCCTCTATGGGATTTCCCTTCCTGGCCCCACCTCCCCCCTCCCCAAATCACTTTCATAGAGATCCTCATCTGGGGAGCCCAAACTAAGACAGAAAACTATTCCACTATTGTCTAGTGCTATTTATATATTTTTCTCATCTTCAATTGTTTCTATGTTCACATGTGGTAAAGGTTTCCATGGGGATAGGAGCAGAACACCAACACAGTGAAGTCCTTGTACTTCTTCATACTCCCCACCGTGTAGTTCTACACAGAGTAGGGACAAAGCTTTTTTAAAAACTGCTTTCTCGATTGGTTTTTAAAAACTGACATCAGATAAACTACATGAAAAAAACAAGGTGTTTGGCGGATCTGCATTTTTGCCATGCAAAGGATGTTACACACAGCTGTGGAATTTTAAGCTGATTTTCTGAATACAAAAATATGTTGCATCCATTTATAAAGATCTCAGGAAATTTAGGTTGATATGAATATTGTATGAAATTATTATTTGGGACTGAGTAGTGTTGTACATGCTCTTAGAGACATTTTAATGTTGAGGTTCCTTTTAAGAAGTATTAACGAGTAAATAATTAAAACGTTGTCAGAATGGATTCAAGGCCAATTAGTTTGGTTGCAGATATAAAGTCATAAGAAATCCATGACTGCCAACAATGGCGATTAACGTGGTTTTATTTGCCTGCCAAAACAATTCAATGGGGGTCCCAAAATGTACATTTTCTAGAATATAGTAATTTAGCTTTCATGCCCTAACTAGAAGTGTGATATTAACAATAAATGAATCCAATAGTGGAGGTGCAGAAAAATAATGGCATAGTAATAATATCGGACATTTGTATGCTTTATTACTTTTCAAATACATTTTATAGCTCTTTTACCCTGATTGCTGGACCTAAAACTTATTGATAAGTTTATACATACTATATAGTTTTCTTGGCTTTGAATGAATGGATTTATGAATTTCAAACAACCAGTTTGACACTTTTATATCAGATTAACTGATTGTTTGGTCAAACCAACTCACTTGACCTGCCATCACGGTGACAAACAGATATTTCCTTACAGATCAGTCCAGGCTTTACTTCCCATGCACAGCTCCCGGGTCTCTGAGAGCCAGGTCCAGAAGATGTCCCTGTGCTGGTACAAATTCCACCCTATGCATTCTATGAAGCACTTGGGGCAGGGCTGACCCTGTATTGGGGAGCTCTCTAACACCTAAGACTAGGCTCCCATCTTTCTCTATTCCTACTCTTTGTGTCCTTTTGCTCCAAGATCTGTTTTTATACTCCTATTTTCTGGATGTTTCTTCCAGCTTGAGTCCTGCCATTCTCCACTTAGTTCCATACATCAATAATAGTGATGACCTTCATTCATGCCTTATAATAGGATTATTACACCACCATTCAGGACAATATTCAGTTATTTTTTAGGACAAAAATTTTGCTTCCTAAAAATATATTTGATTCAATAAATATACTTTCTTTACTAGTAATATTAACAGTAGTAGTAATAGTATTTTTAATTATGACGCTCAGATTCCTTGTATTTAAAAAAACAGTAGCCAAACACTATCCAGTCAGACATTTAATAAAATCTGTAGGTGTCTTTTAATTATTAAATTAAGCCAAATCCATATGGGATATTTAAGTTTCTTTAGTATCCAAGCAAGTTATGGGAAAATATATAGCAAAAACTTTGAAATAATTCTAGGAAGTTTTCTATATATTTTCAAACCAGGCTCTCTCTTAATAAATTGGAGATGCTAGCCAAGGATATTTTCTGGACAACACAGGTTCCAAAATATTTTGAACTGAAATATTCTAAAAATGCCTAAGGAAGCATATTAATTTTGCTGAAATCAAGTGGTTAAATGTTTTCATTTTTAACTTATGCAAGAGCATGTACATAACCTTTTATTGTCTACTCAATTTTACTGCTGTACATTTACCCACTTCACTAGTTTTCCAATAAGATATTGTCATAACCTCTTAGAGAGACTCATTCACTGGTGGCCTGAGGAAGCAGACTTTTCTTCCTAGCGTGTTCTAATCATTTTTTAAGGCTACAGGAAAGCATCTTGGTCAACTAGCTATCAGCACGGGTTTGCAGCTGCAAGGAGAAAGTCTTTCTCAGAGCCAAAAGGTTTTGAATGCTCAAAGTGAAGGTGCTCAAGAGATGTTTTTTCCTCTTTGTGTAAGGGTCACATCAAGGTCATTATTTGGAATTCAGGCTGTGACATAAAAAGAAAATAGATATCCTTTCAACAACAACAATCCATTTCCTTCTTTGCCCTGAGGACACCCATGCTATTGCCCAAGATCATGTGCAAAGAGCCAGTCAGCCTCACAATTTATAACTTGCCCCATTTGTAACAGCTATGAAGTCTCATTGAATCCATTTTTTGGTTTGTGTTCCATTTTGACAGATCACTCAGAAGGCTGCCAGAGATAACAATCTCTCTTGAGGAAACAAATATTTCATATCATTGCTTTCTTCCCAAATGGAAACTCTGGATCATTATCATTTGGTGTAATGTCCTTTTTAAACTCAACCTCTGAAATTGACCCCATATATTAACAGAAAAGGATTTTGAACGGCTGTTTTCATGTTAGTAGAGAGTTCCTCTCATCAGCACTTAGTTCTCTTGCTCCTTTTGAAGCAACGTGACTTCCTAGTCTGCTCAATGATGGGATGTCAGCAGCTCTTAGGTCAGGTCTAGACAGCGCCATCAAAGCAGCCAAAGTAAATTCAGTGCTCAGTTATCTCTGTGGATGACTGCGTACCTGGTAACCTGAGAGACAACATGATAGTTTGATTCAGATTTTGTTGCTGAGATAGACAAAAAGCCCTATCGGTTATCTCATGATCTTTCAGACAGGACAGGAAGTTGCTTCTGCATGGCTTCAACCATCATTGCACAAAAAGACATCTCAAATGATATTAGAGCAAATGGGCTTTGCCAGAATGTCACCCCATTACTCCAGGCAGACACACAATCCTAAATAATAATAACTTCTCTCATTATAGAGTACTTGCTCCAGTGCCAGACATGAATCCACTCAGTGGTTTCACGTAAATTAACTCAGTGAACACTTATAATGACCCTATAAGGTAGGTACTATTTTTATTCCCACTTTACAGATGGGTAAACTGAGATACACAGAAATTAAATAATGTATCCCAAATGACACAGCTTGTAAGTGGCAGAGTCAGGACTTGAACCGCTAGTGGTACCGTTTGTTTGTAAACACTCATCTCAACCGCCCAAAGTGAAGTGATCATCAAAACAGTCACCTAAACTCTTTGGATCCCTACATGCTCCGGTAAAGTAAAGCTACGTGGTCCAGGTAATGGGGCCAGTGTTTGATTTCACCCCACATGTGCAGCCACGACTTCATATTCCAGGGGCTGAGTCATTTGTCTTTTCTATGCTGACTAGTGGAGAAAATACTAGGTGACCCACCTTCTAGGAATCCTATTATCAGAACTCTCCATGCTAGAGGGGAAGTCATAGCTTTAAGAGGGAAAGTCTGACTTCTATAGGATCTTCATAGAGATGCCACTTACGCTAACTGGCTAACTCGTATTGCTTGAGGCATAGAAAGTTAAGAGCATGTCTTATAGCATTTACTACATTTCTCTCATGCCTCTGCGGGTAAATCAATTGTTTAATTTTCCACTGGGGCTGCACTTTGTCATTATAACAATGACCTTTGAGTGACTTTGAGCAATTCATCCCCTGGAGAGTTTGTTTCCTTTATCTATGAAATGGGTGTAGAAATACAGACCTTTGAATGCTATGACCAAAAATCGTCACCTGACAGACATCTATTCCTTTTTTTTATCTATTTTGCCAATGGAAATAAAAGGGAGAGAGAGAAAGAGAATGGAACTTGCTAGGGACTATTTGGAAAGCTAGCTATTTGGCTACAGTTACAACTGGCTTTACTCGGATGCCTAGAGATGACTTAGAACGTAGCATATATTAGACTTCGGGGCTTTGAGGGAGGTGATTATGCAGTGCCTCTAACAGTCCTTGTGTCTTTGTAGTAACCTTCAGTGGTGAGGAAGCAAACATAGGTTATCAGCCCGGGACTTGAGATGCTGCCCATCTGACAGGGGTGGGACCCTAGGGATCGAAAGAAATAATATGAGCGTGAGTGTGGACATGCTCGATGACTTTAAAATGTTATTTATAGCCCGCTGCGTTGGTCAGAGCAATTTCCATTGCAACTTTCCTCTGGAATTTCTCAGCTTGGGAAATGGCAGCTTCAAAGTCTCCTTTCTTAAAGAAAACTGAGACTGACCTTTTGCTGACAGTGTGTTTGGTGGGTTAGGAGGCTGGGCCACTGACTCTGGATAAACATCTCCATGTTGTGGCGTGGGCTTGTGTTGCTTTCTCTCTCCGTGCTTCAGGGCATTCTGGGTTTAGAGGAGGCTGGAACGGGAGGATTTGCCCATATGTTTACAAGGCAGCCTTACAAGTTCCAGAGAAAAGTCCCAGCCCCAGCCAAGAAGAAGCACATACGTGGTGCTGCATATTGAACTCCCACTGGGTTGGGATGGTGTGGGGGAGGGGAATGTAGAGGGACAGCTAACAGAACCTTTGGATTGATGTTTCCAAGGAAAGCTGGTTTTGCCTGTCACCAGCATCGTCCTTGCACTGGCAGCATGACTACAAAGAAAGAGCAAACCGATGAGTCTTGGCAGAACACTTCCCATTACTCAGTTTTTGCAAAATATGGCTCTAGATACTTGTGTGTGGTGGGAAACTCTCTTAGCGATCACTTCAATGCCATTAATGCTCCATTACTATGTTAACCGTGCAGCCATCTGCTTAAAAGGCTTCTGTTTTTAATTGTGACACATCACAAGCAAGATACTTTAACAGCATATTGAATAAAAATGTTCCTGCTTATGAAGGACTGGGGCAGGGAGGGTGACTTGGTTCTTCCATTCTGTCATTACTCAGGTGGACTCGGCCACGGCAGCACCTCAAGGACACATTGGTGAGTTAGTGGCAGAAGCCAGGAGCAGGGTACAGAGTACAGAGAGGTCAGTCGGACACATGGAGATGAGGAGGCCCATGCAGAAGGTCTAGAAGAGGAGAGAGGAGAAGAGAAGGGCACCCACCCAGTGTGAGATGGAGACAGGCGTCCATGACAGCAGAGGTCTGACTCCCAGATGAGGAGAGTCAGCCAGACCCCTGGCCATGACCTGGCCATGAGGTTCTGGTCATTCATTCCTTCACCGCAGAACCCCAGCCACCAAGAAGGGATTTGGGTGGGGCTCCAAGCCCAGGGCCAGGCAGAGCTGGACCGTGGGCTCTGTGAGGCAGGGCTTGCTCTTCTGTTTACATCTGTGAGCTGGGGGCCAAGGGCAGTGCCTGACATGAACATACACCTAATATTTGTTGGATGAACAAATGGAAGGAAACAAAGCAAAAATCAAGCCAACCTTCCAGAATGAGCTAATCCCGGGCTGGGCAGGCAGGCCAGAGTTAGGCAGGTATGCACGTGCTTGGAATAATCACAGCCCGTGGGTCTGAGGCAACACAACCAAGTGGGTTCAAACCCCACCAGTGGGTGGGCTGAGGTTGAGGACTACATCATGTCCATGCCATGACTGACTCACAGACTAGAGGGGGCAAGGCCTCCAAGTAGAGAAGGGCACCTATGACCCCATGCCAAAGGGCTGGCAGAGGTTGACATCTATAGGTGTCTCCCTGAAGGGGGTTTCATTGCCTTATTTGACATTCCCCTTGGGACTTGAATACACAGACACTCAGATCACACACCCTTACAGCATGATAGATTTAGAGAATTTGAAAGCCAGAAGGGGTTTTGAAGACCATTTTGAAGACCAACATCATTGTCTTATATGATAATGTCTATAGACAAGGAAATTGGGATCAAAAGGAGATAAATGAGTTGCTGGACAGGGTCAAGAGTATTTTATCCTTTATTTTGCTTGTTTTTTAATATGGTTTTTGTTTCATTTTTTTCCCTTAATAGACGGTAAACTCCCCCCAGGGAAACTGTTTCTGCAATATCACAATCTGAAATACACATGGCATAATTCTATGGACAAGCCATCTAAAATACAGCTGTTGGCTGTTAGGTGGAATGAGTGAGCAAATAAATAAAAGAATACACTTTTTAAAGGACAAGTGAGTTATTTTGAAATTCAGAATCCATACATAACGAGAAAGTGACTGAGAGCCCAGTGTAGCTACTCTTCCTCTCATGAGTGTCCAATCTTTAGGATTCAGGAATTGTTCCGAGTGGAAGTAGTATTTCAGGTAACACTCCCTCTGCTCTGGGGCCTGGTGATGGAAACTTAGCGGAGATGGCCCTGGGTGGTTATTATTTCTCAAGACAAGGATTCAGGCCTGGGCAGGAAGGGCCTTTCCATCTTAATTTACAGGGGCCAGACACCAGAGTGATCGTGGTTAGTTCTTTTAAAATGGAAATTCCATGTTTGGGAAAGAAAACATAGCATGATAGCCATACTGGCTAACTGTCTTTAGCACGCGGGCTGGAAACCAGAGGTGTACGTCATAGTCACCTAAGGAAGTTCTTTAAATGCACATGCCCAAGCCCAACTCTAAACTTACTTTAGGGATGGGGCCCAAGCACATTTATTTTGAAAAAGCTCCCCAGGGGATTCTGATGTATGCTTGATAAACTGACCAACTGCATTAGAAGAAGAAGAAACCAAATGATCAGAGAGTAACCCTTTAGCACCACCCCAGGGAAGGTGAAATTTCCTCTGTAAGCTTCAATTTTCAATGATTTCTACCCACTCTCACCCCTTACTCCCCATCAGCACCCAAATAGTCTCTTCCACCCATGAAGGTTGGTCTCACAAAGGATCTGTTAAAGCCATTCACACTACACTGTAGGTAACTGATAAGGCTTAATATTATGCCCATTACAGGGCTGATTGTATTTTTTTTCTTTTTCTGACCCAGAGTCTCCTCTGTCACCCAGGGCTAGAGTGCTGTGGCATCAGCCTAGCTCACAGCAACCTCAAACTTCTGGGCTCCAGCGATCCTCCTGCCTCAGCATCCGAGTAGCAGGGACAATAGGCATGCACCACCATGCCAGCTAAGTTTTCTATTTTTTGTAGAGATGGGGTCTCGCTCTTGCTAAGACTGGTCTTTAACTCCTGACCTCAAATGATCCTCCACCTCGGCCTCCTGAAGTTGTATTTTTTTCTTTGAAATAGTATTAATACATTTAGAAATGCAGGAGTGATATCCATTGACTAGAGCAGGGTTTCTCAACCTTGGCACTGTTGACATATTGGGCTGAGTAATTCTTTGTCACAGAAGCTGTCCTGCTCTCTGCCTACTAAATGCTAGTAGCACCCTCCCAAGTTGTCTCCAGACATTGCCAAATATCCCCTGGGGGGCAAAATTGTCCCAATTAGAGAGTCATTGGGCTTGAAAGCCATACAATATGGTAGGCACTAGGGTGCTTAGTGCACAAAGACAGACACTATAGGGATTCAGAATAGGGGAAGACCAGGGTGGGCTAAACTATCTGGGGGAACTCCACGCAACAGGCAGAACCTGAAGGACCTGGGTTAAGAAGAGGAGGAAATTACTGCCTTCACTTACCTTTTTGTACTCATAAAGTTAATTGAATTTTAACAAGGGGTCAAAAGATAACAAGAACTCTAATTACGAAATTTTAGGTCTCAGTTCATGGCTGCAGTATTTGGAGAATTGGAGAGACTTTTCTGGTGTCCCCAAATCCAGGCACAGAGACCGCTCACCTGGAAGTGTAAATGGCCCCAAAGAAGCAAACCCTGGTTGGAAGAGGCTCGGGGAAGCTGGAGGGCAGGCAGGGCAAATTTGAGTAGCCCAGTCACTGAAGGGCTGCCAGCTTTCCAGGGTTGTCACAACAGCCCAGAGCCCCAGGACACTGGGCAAAAGACAGCCTCGTCTTTCAGAGTTGGCCTTTCTGTAGAAACAGTCACGGTTCAGGAACGGTGCTGCTCTTTGCTTGAAACAATAACAAGTAACTATGAGAAGGTGCAGTGTCAGCAGGCCAAAGAGGCCTCGCTAGGAGACATTTCTGAAGTCTGAAGCTGTGCGTAGGGGTAGAGTAAATGCCGTGGTTAATTTTTAACCTCCCCATTGGTGAGTCCTGAATCAGAGGACAGCGTTTCTATGGTGTCAGGCGATATTCCTATTCAGGCTAGGGTGTCACCCGACAGGCATCAGGTGAGTAATGTCCTGGGTGGTGGCACCATTGTAATCCTCTGTCATATCCCCCGAGGGCCCAGTTCTAATTACACCAGGATCCAGCATTTTACACTTGTCCTGGGTGACGCTTTTCCTTCCTGCTACCTTTCCATTGTTCTACCCTCTTCTCAGTTGCAGCCTGCGACTACAGTTTCACATTATTCCCTCATTGCCATGGTTTCCATTTGATGTGCGATGATGTCACAGCTGATGAGGAATAGAGCTTCCTTTTTACTCTGATTATAGCCTGCTACGCTTCTCTTTTCACACTCTCTATAATGCAGCGAATGCTCACAGCAATCAGTTCTCTTTCAAATGGGCTCTGCTTTTCACTGGACATGTGATTTCCAGTTGATCACAGAACAGGAGCTGAGCCAAAATAAAAACCAGAGTGTGCAGGATCAACGGCTGGCACCCAGGGGCGGGTTCAGTTCATTATCACAGACAACCTCAGGCACAGGCACAGGACGACTGAGAGGTTATCCATTCTATACCTTTTTGGAGTTTTGGTATTTCACAAAGAGAGAACTTTTAAAATAAATGTAAATAAAAAGAGACATTAAAAAAAAAAACCACTTATCCTCCCACCACATAGAGATAACCCCTCTAGCATTTTCACTCATATTTCAGACTTTATTCCATACACATGTGTAGCAGGGATGGGAATTCCTAAATGGAGATGGGTACGTGGGCACCTCCGACCCTTAGCCAGCAGACATAAGTCTATATCTTGTTATCCATATATATAGGGACTTTAGCATTCTGGATGAAGGAGGAAGGAAGCAATTATACATGGATACCTAGGCGGGAAGAGCAAACAACAGTAGAGGATGCGGCATGGGGCATGTTCTGCTGGGTCCCAGTGAATGGTTCTGAACCACCATGGAAAAAAGGGGTTAGAAAGAATCAGATGCCAGGCTGGGCACAGGGGCTCACACCTGTAATCCTGGCACTTTGGGAACCCCAGGTGGGTGGATCGTTTGAGGCTAGGAGTTTGAGACCAGCCTGAGCAAGAGTGAGACCCTCTACAAAAAATAGAAAAATGACCCGGGGGTGGTGGTGTGCACCTGTAGTCCCAGCTACTCAGGAGGTTGGAGAATCGCTTGAGCCCAGGTGACGGCACCATCCCTAACCACTGTGGGCAATATGGCCGACCTGACAGGTGGGTGCTGCCTGGTGAATGAAACCTCGCAGTCTGTTATCGTCAGACCCCAGAAAGAAGGCAAAGGGGCTCTACCATCAATGCCAAAGTTGGCCAACAGTGAAAAGCAAGGTGTGTGGACACACATGTTCTCTGTGTCAGATGACATTCATGGGGACAGTAATATTTATTTTCACATTTGTGTTACTACTATGAGATAATTAGTTATGGAACTAAATATAGTTCAGTATTTAATGAAACGCAAAATGTGGTTTTGATCCAATGGAACCAAGGACAGTATGGTGTGAAAAAATGATCTCTTAAAAATTGTTTAGGGCTTTAACATGGAAAAGGTAACTAGCAGTTTCTTTATCACCTCTCAGTGGTTAATCTGAGTTGTATGTATTTGTAATGAATTTTCTAGATTTCATTATAAAAACTTTAAAGTTCTTAAAAAAAAGTTCAACCCTATAATCTTACTCTTCTTCACTCCATCTGTGCAGTCCAACTCCTTACTTACGTGACACTCCTAAAACATACCTTGCTTCTTCTTTTTATATTAAATAGGGATATTACTACATATTTTATAGGGTTGTGAGGATGAAATGATATGTTTTACGAAGTAAAACATAATACCTGGTATGTAGAAATTGCTCAATAAATGACAGTTATTATTATTTCTATTGTTTTTAGGCTTTTTTTCTCTATTGCATCAGCCATTCGCTGGAATAATTGTTTTTAACCTCTTTAGTGTCAAGGAACCTTGTAAGAGTCTGTACACATAGACACAGAGTTTATAAACAATTTCAAGAGTTTTAAGGAATTCCCAAGCAGTTCCATGGAACCCGGGTTGAGACTCCTGGTACTAAAAGGTAGAAGAAGCAAGGAAGATGTCCCATTCAAACTGTACTTTGCCTTAAAAAAAAAAATCTGAAAGGGTAGTTATAAATTGTCAATAACTAGGTGAAAGACCACAGAGGCACCTGAATTTATTAATACCTCTGACAAAATGCCATCAGACTAGGATAACCACTTGAAGATAAAGGTTGATAAGTTTGGAAAATTTAGCCTGAGAATTTATCCTAACTTTCTAGTGGGTCTGATCCACTCATCACTTGCACCCTGGCCAGTGGTTCTACTGATGGATTTCACGATGGACAAAGTCAATGGGAATCCCTTAGCCATAGAGATACCTACATTGGGGCTGTCAAATAACACAGTATAGGAAAGTTTTAAATTTCATTATGTCCCTGAAACATCCTAAAGAAGCCTGGAGTCTTTTTTACTCACAACAGAGAACAAATTGCACACTGTAAAGTAATTGTGTTACTTGAGAGATAACACATATGATAGAGGT